>WEIV01006161.1:915-13934 GCA_013390005.1 Calyptomena viridis | reverse complement strand
TGACATTGTATGAACCACACGGAATGGGTGGCTGGAATAGCTGTGGTATTTGGCAGTCAGATTTGTCTGTTTGATCAATACTTTATTTTTCATCTCAGCTGCTGTTTGTGACCCTCTCTGATCAAATGAAGATTTTTTTGTGTGAGCCTGCTTTGATTCTGATTTTGATATGCTACACAAATTATTCTGCTCCTTGCAGAGAGACTGTTTTGTATAATGTGGAATACATCAGGCCCATGAGCAAAACAAGTTTGAGTGTTAAAAAGCGCAATTTTTTTCTCAGTAAAAGCCTGTTCTACGTTATAAAATTCCTAAAAGACTTTGGGCAGCTAAGTAGTTCGTCTTAACTGTCACCTACTGCCTGAATCCAAAACCTGTTTGAAGATTTATCACAGCACATGGGATCTCTTCTCTGTGCCGGTTGCGTAGTGTAGAGCACTATGTGTGCATACAACCAGGGGTTATGTAAGTGCATGTGCCTTTTCTACTTGTACAACAGGTTAAACATCTATCAATANCAAATTTAACCCCAAATCTATATTAATTCTGTGAATTTGCTGTGGAGCGTGGAAAGCTGCAAAATATCAGTTCATAATTATGCTTAAAACTGTTTGATAGATACCTGAAATTCAGCTTTTATTTTTATTACTTTAATACTGAAATTTTTTGTTTGGTATGTTCCCTTGGTAGAGTGGAACTCAATGGAGTATGAAAGGGGACACATTTTGAGCTCTTCTCCCAGAATAAGTTCTTCACAGTTGAGTTTTTAGAAGGAAACAGCATTCACAGAAAACTGCCAAAGCATTGTACATTTTCCTGTTTCCCTGCTTTCCTTAGGATTCATTTCCTCATGGTCAAGTGTAAATACATGTGTCAGTATTACCACAGTTGTTTGGGATTTCTTTTGTGGAAAACATGTACCTGCTATTTCTCAGCTGCTGACTTCTTACCTCCTCTGTTTTTAATTGTGAAGGCCAGTGATTCTGCACTGTTTTCTTGGTACCTCCAAAATACTTGTAACATTTAAATTGATATTATTGATCATAATTTTTTGTCTCATGAAGATAAATAGGATGTTTCACACCTCCTAGATTTCCAAATCTCACATGGTTCTACTTTTTTTTTTCTTTTTCTCATAATTTTAGATGACTCTTCACACTTTCTCCCCAGTGTACCCACACTGTACCAAAGCACCTGAGGCATAAATTTTAGACTACAAAAACATTGCTAGGTTATCTCTATCTGTAAAGCCCCAATTAGAGATGCATTTTACATCTTCAAAGAGTTCTCTGGTAGTCTAATTGAATCAGTAGTTTATATAATTTGTAAACCTGAGTGATGTAAACTCACTATTAATATAGAAAGAATTTTTTTTCTGATCATGCAGTGGCAGTTAAATGTATGAATCAGGAATCAGGTCTGCTTTAAANTTTTCACCTGAGTATGTGCGATCTGTGTTTGGATCATGTATGAATTTTGCACGGATTTTGCACATATAAAAATATTGTCCTCTCCATGCTATTAGTTTGTATAACTGCATCTGAATTTTTGCTTTAACTAGTTACTGCTAGCTTCATCTTTTCACCTCTTAAGGATAAACATATAATTTTGTATGTAGGTTAATTTTTTTAAAAATTGAAAAATCTTACTTTATGAACACAATTTAAAAGGCTTGAATACATTGCTGCCAGTTTCTGTGCATGTAAAAACAAATTTAACCCCAAATCTATATTAATTCTGTGAATTTGCTGTGGAGCGTGGAAAGCTGCAAAATATCAGTTCATAATTATGCTTAAAACTGTTTGATAGATATCTGAAATTCAGCTTTTATTTTTATTACTTTAATACTGAAATTCTTTATTTGGTATATTCCCTTGGTAGAGTGGAACTCAATGGGGTATGAAATGGGACATGTGTTGGTGTGCTGAACGATAGACTTAAATTTTCATTTGTTAAGGATCGTGACAGTGACACGACACTGAAAGGAGTCATATTTCAGTTTCCTGTATTAAAAGTATAGCCTTGTTTTGGTTTAACCAATGTAGGACCAGTGTAGAAATCATAAGTTTTGGCAGAGTCAGTGAATTGTAACCTAGTCCTACAGGGTTCTATGTCCCTTTGCTGTGTGACAGTTCCTTTAGGCCTTATTCTTTGATTGCTGCCGCTGTCAGGAGCAAATTCCTGATGCTATGATTCTCAGTAGGGCCTCAAGAGGCCAAGGACTCAGTTGCCAAGTATCATACAAGAAAAAGGGGTTTGATATATGAACAGCTTTTGTATTTATATCTGAGAACTATCTTAATATACTTTCATAATGCTCTCCCCTTTCTTTTCTGTTTTTAATTATTGTTCTTAATAAGAGAGAAAAAAATCCAGAATCAGAATACTGAACATTTACCCTATGAGGTAAATAAGTGATGATTTTTGATATTTGAGTTGATGCAACAAACATGGTATTTGAACATGTTGTCTACAAAGCAAAGTACTGAGAGTTAGAAGAAAAACTTCGTTTGTTTACTTGACCTTTATTTCTGTTTATTAAAAAATATGAGAATGGCATATGTATTAAAATTTGACTAGTTAATGCAATGCGATGTTTATTCCTATGCTCTTTTGTTTATTTTTTCCCCCTGACATCAGAATTAATAAATTAAAAGGTTTTAGTAATTTAAAGTAATACATATATTCATATCTCTTTACACTTTTTTCTGTTCATATGTATAGTTTCTGTAAATTATAATCTCAATATCTCTGTACAGGCATCAAGGAAATAATAATTTATTAAATCTCTAACATAGTTGAAGATGGAAAAGAATGATCTTTTAAGTCTTACACAGACCATCAGAGTGAATGAACTCTATTCCTGCTTGTCTCATCAGGTTTATAGACAGAAAAGCTTTCTTACCCTCTTGGCATTGAGCAGGCATTATCTGGGATAATATTCTTCTCATTTCCAAATCCTGCACATAGAGCTTTAATGTGTCTTGATTAAGTTTACTCAAGAACAGGATATACAAATCCTTTTTTCTTTCTTTCTTTCTTTTCATTTTCTCTCTACTACTTCTTTCTGCAAAAAATAAAACAAAGTTCAGCCCTTCTCTAAGGAGATACTGTAGAAGATAAATAATTTGTGTTTTGTAAGCAGAATCATATGCCATTCTGAGTAGGGGTAGGAAAGTGCTTGTACAATCTGTGCCTTTTCATCTCTGCCAACAAATTTTGAAAAGCTGTTTACTGGCTTTTGAGGATGTGAATTGAATGTTAGAAAAGCAGTTTAGATCTCTGAAGCTCTATGATTATTGTCACAGTGAAAGAAAATGCCAGTGTAGAGCTTAAACCCAGATTTTGGGTTCTTACAGAAAACATGAGATTTTTTTGTGTCCTTAGTTCTCTACATTTATTATTTTTTACATATTTACATTGCATTTTCTTAAAGAGAGACAACTATGCAACTTGTTATGCAACAGGTCTGTTTGATCTAGTTGGTTATGCTAAAGGAAAGACAATCTTATTTTAACAAGATATGAGCAGGAGTTTCGCATGGAAATGGTGAAAATATAGGTGATGGGAAAAACTGCTAATAGCATCTGTCTCATGAAAATGAAGGATACCTATCTACCTTTTCTTAAAATCAAGTGTCATCATTATTTATGCAGGCATTCTTGCAGATAGCCTTTGTATTTCTTGAGCCAGATGATGGATTTAAAAAAATTATTTCTTGGGCAGTGTCAGATTTGCCATGCACTGTTTTGTTCCTAGGTGATTTGCCAGCCTGGATTTGAGGGTAGAATGAAAGCTTTCTGGTTTCTTTCCCACACAGCTCTAAACATATGTAGATTTTGGGAAAACTAGTAATTGACTTCTGATTCAGCTGATGAGCTGGATACCAGTTATTGGACATTGAAAATATTCATCATATTACAAATAGCAGTGTCTGTTGCACAATTTTGAGTCTGCTGTTTCCTACTACGAACAAACTGCTTAAAGAAACATGGCACAGGAGTGTTGCATCCTGCAATAGCTTGATACAGTTCACACAGGTGTACACATGACCAAATATATCTTGAGCCCTGTAGCAGCACATTTCCTCATTTGGAAGAATTTGCATTTGAGTAGGTGACACAGAAACCAGGTAAAAGGGGAAAATTTAGTTTAGATTTATGATACAGAATTGCCTGCACTTTCACCATGGCCTGCATGTCATTGTTTTCATGCTTCTATGTCACCCTTCTGTTCTGTGGTGTCATCAACTAGTTTGCAGTGCTGAATAATAGGGTTAAAAAACTATTGTTCTTGCTCTGGCATTCATTCATGTTACATTTGATTTATTAGGATCTATTTATTAATGTAGCATATCATGACTCATACTACATAAAAAGGTAATCCTTCTCTGCTTTCCACCCAGCAGTTATCCAAAAAACCCACTCATCAAGTTTTGGAAGGTGGATTTTTATGTTAATGGAAGCTGTGATAGTTTTCATTAAATAATTTTGCTACAGGACTGTGATAAACATGAGATGGTTGCTGGTTGCTTATAACTGACTGTTGTTGTGGGAATTGTTATTATTGTAACTTGCTCCTTGGAAGTACCCCAAAAAGCATTTTGTGTGATTTTAGAAAATTTTTATTATTGGAGAGTAGGTGTGGCATGTTAGTTCTTAATGGTTGTACAGTAGTTATTTCTTGTTTTGTGACCTCCTTTAGAAAAATAATAATAAGGTAATGTGGGAGGATCACCTGGATAATTGTGTAAGAAAACTGGATAATCCCTTAGAGGCCAAGTGTATATCTCTGCTATCCAATAGGAATTAAAAACAGACCTATTCCCTCTAAACACAAGAGATCAGTCTTGTTTGCTTTTTCCTACCTGCAGAATTGTTCAGATTCATCCTTTAGCTAGGAATATGCTATCTAAGTAACTTGTAATCAATGCAAACTGTGCTTTGGATTTCTTATCCTCTCTGAAAGTAACAGCCAATATCAAACAGCCATCTGAACGTCAAACAGCCATCTGAACATTGTACTGATAGACGTGGTGTAAATAAAGCTAATTCAGCTTTGGGAAACACTTCCTCAGTCAAATTGATAGTGTATAGTTGATTTAATGGCTTTACTACAGCACTAGGAGGTTAAATATCATAACTAAGTCAGTACAATGAAACATGTGCCAAGAAGCCTCATGCAGATGAGCAAGTTGGCCAACTGCTCACCTAAGAGAGCTCTTCATTCACAGTCAAAATAGAATTGTTCAGATGGTTAGACTTAAAGTTTATAATTTATACTCAATTTGGCAGTAAATGCATTTACTCCTTCTCCCTTAAATCTATATTTATAATTCTTCCTGTTGTAGCATCTAACTATCAAATGAGCACTTGATGTTTTTGCCACAGCCAGCTAAGCTTGGACTTATGCACAGCCACCTTTCCTTTGATGTATTCAGCATTCTCAGCTTTTTATCTGTAGGTTTAAAATTGTCTATGTGTATAGTTTTTGAGCAGAGTGTAAAAGAAAAAGGTATACAGGAAAGGAAAAAAATTTGGAAACTCTTCTGAAATTGAGGCTTAGTGGCATTCTTTGAACTTGAAATCCTGATCTAATAGAATTTTAAAGGTATTTTAGCTGACTTGGTGAAACTGTTGTAACTCCACAAATGTGGTGGTGATTTAAGTCTTTCCATCTAAGCTTGCATAAGCTGGATCCATCTAAGCTGAAGTATGGTTTCAACATTGGAAGCAATTAAGTTTAAGAAATAGAAAGTTAATGTACCATAGGTGTTGGTATTCTGCCATTTTAATTTGGTTGGTGCTGCTGTTGAAAGGAGTGCTCTTGGTTTTTTACATTATGTTTTCCCAGTTTGTCTCCTATTCCTGCTTTTTTCTTTAGTGCCGCACTAGCATTCTTGGTAGGTCCATCAGGCCAAGCAGTTGGGATCAATCTGGATTAAGGGACAACTAGGTGAAAAAAAACCTAATTGCATTGTCTGCATCAGAGGGTGGTGGTTAATGGTTCACACTGTGTGTGGAGTCCCATGGGGATCTATCTGGGGATCTGTCTTTATCAGTGGCTGGAGCAGGCAATGTATTGCACTCTCATCATGTTTGCAGGTTACACAGCAGTGGGGGGGATGAGCAGGTGATAGGCTCAAGGGAAGGGCTGGTATTCAGGATTCCTAGAAAGCAGGAGGAGTGGTCCACCAAGAACATGGAGATAGTCAGCAGCTACAAATGCCAAATCTTGCACCTGGGAAGGAAAAGCTCCTAGCAGGTATATAGGCTGAGAACTGGGGGGCTTGGGGGAGCAGCTCTGCAGGAAAGGCCCAGAGGGTGCTGGCACACAGCAACTCCCTGGCAATGAAGGGAGTTGGCCGACGATATACTGAACTGTATCACCAGGCATGTAGCCAGTAGATCAAGACAAGTGATTATCCTCCCTGATTATTCAGCATTCCTTGCATCACGTCTAAGTATTGCATCTGAGTTTTAGGTCCCTGATACAGGAAAGTTGCTGATAAATTGGAGCACATTCAGCAAAAACCACCATGATGGACACTTGCCTTACTAGGAGAGGCAGCAAAAATTGAGCTTGTTCAGCTTGGAGAAGAGGTGAACTCCCAATGCCTGTGGGGAGGTTATAGAGAAGATGGAGTTGACTTTTGGCAGTGACTCAACTGAAGCAGGGGTGATTCAGATTAGATATAAGGAAGAGTTTTTTTACCATGACTGAGTGCTGGTTTTTGTCTTCAGAGGTTTTCAAGACCCAGCTGAATAAAATGCTGAGTAATCTGGGCTGACCTCACAGCTAAGCCTACTTTGAGGAGCAGTTTGTACTAGAGACTCCTGAGGCCCCTTCCAGCCTGAATTACTCTGTTTCCATGGTTCCTGGTTGAATTTTCAGATTCCAATACTATGGATTTGTGCTCTAGGATGACCCTGTTTGAGAAAGGATGTTGGATTAGATGACCCACCGTGGTACTTTCCAGCCTGACCCATTCTGTGATTCAACCTGAAAATAATACTGTGGTGGCAGCAGAGGGAGAACTTTATCCTTTCTTTTAATACTGACGATTCACACTTACTCCCTGTAGATAGTCTTTGGTGTTTAAACTATTCTTTCTTATTTTCTAATGGGTTATTTTGACTTAGTTAAGGAAGAGTAGTATGTCAGAGGAATTTACCGTGTTTGCTAACTGATGGTTAACTACTCAGTTGTTGGAGTTACATTTAGACCTTTAAATGTCTTTGAGGATTTATTTTTTTAAGTTATTTTAAAAGAATTCCGTATTAATTAGGAGTATTGTATTTCTAGAGACTTGCCCTCAGTTTATTTTCTTTTTAGTTCTAAAAACAAGCAGTTCTTTTTAGTGACAAGTTTGAGTCATCACCTAACTATAAACAAAAACACTCTATACAAAGTTTAGGTGTCATGGGCAGTTCTCAGGCTCACTAACACCACCATTTTCTAGCAGTGAATTCTCACAAATTAAATGGAAGAGGAAAAACAAGTTCTTCATGTTTTTAAAAGCGATAATGCATATGTAAAATGAGTGAGGATTACAGTTTTCTTTCCAGTATTCGTTGCTTGATTGAGTCAGTTACGTCTTATTTATATCAGAGGGAAAGGGGAAAGTCTGCAGCACTGCAACTGAAAGTATCACTAGGTGACTCTGGTTTTCAAGCTCAAAGTAAGTATTTACAATTGATGATTAGAAAGCCCATGTATGATAAATAGACCAAAAGTTTTAAAAGCTCACTGGAGACGCCTGCTTTTGCTCTCCGTGATTTTTCCTTTAAATAATGAAACATTCTTGTAAACCAGGCAAAATACTACAGAAAACATTATCTTAGGATTAGCTCAAGGCTTTTCAAAAACTGATTATATTTATCTTTGTTGTCATACCCGAGGCTTCGAAAACATTGTTAGCTGAACAATTTTTAGTTGTTTTTTTTTTTCCCTTTCTAATTATGGAACAATGAAGCCTGTATATGTCATCGTCATATTGTTCCATTAAAATATGTGCTCGCTCTGAGCCATTGCTTTTTTCTCTTCCCAAGTATTGAAATATGCTTATCTTGGCCATACTCTTGATAGGTACCTTCCATTTCACTCCTTTTGATAGGAACAGTCTCTCCTTGGATGGCAAATTGAATTGTGCGTGTGCTGCAAATCAAGTAAAAAATGTGAGGAGATCTCTAAAACTACTGCAAGTTTGTCACCACTTATCCTTCTAACAGTGTTAAGGCTTGATCTGTGTGAAAACCTAGTTCACAAGCAGCTATCTGAAGGTTTGCAGAATTCTTTATAATGCCATCAAACAAAATTAGTTTTTTCACTTCATGCTCTCTCTGCATTGTTTCCTTTCCCAGTACAGGTTTTTGTGGTTGCTGGGACAAACTATTACTTGTTTTACTAAATGTTAATCCTACTGTTAGAGTTGGTTTTATATTATAATGCTAAAGAAGAAAATTGTAGTATTATCCTGATGGTAAATTGTGTTGAGTGAATGGAACTGTTTTGTCTGGCCACGTTTTTTTTCTACTTAGTACTAAGCTTGTTGGATTGTGAGCAAAACATGCTTTATTTCTAAAAATACAACAGACTTACATTGTTTCATGTTTACGTTTGGAGTGTTTTAAGAGATGGGTGTAAGAGACATTTAGTTTCAGCTTCAGGCTCTTAGAATAACATTCTCATGTAAGATTAGTGCAATAATTAAATAGTTTTTGAAAATTGCTTCATTTAAATTCTCACTCTGAGGGACGTAATGAGATGAACATATGTGTCTAAAGCCATTTTAAACTCTCTGGAATATCATCTCTGGCTTCCTGCAACCACTTCAAGATGGCCCATATTGTCCTGTGTTTTGTGCCTTACCTGCACTCAGATGTTTTCGATGTGTCGATGTGATATGGTCCCAGACACTTGTGCTTGGATGCCTAAATTATTTAGCAAAACCCCCAAAACACGGCAACCGGAAGAAATATTCATGCTTGAACTTTGGAATATAAACGTACCTTGTAATGGTCAATTACTGTAATACAGTTGTAGAAATTAATTGCTGGAAACATGGGTGTGATTTAACCCCAACTGGCAACTAAACACCACACAACTGTTCATTCACTACCTCCCAATTGGATGGTGGTGGAGAGAGTCAGAATTGGCAAACAAAGCAAAATAAGGAATTAATTCTCCACTTCCCATGGACAGGCAGGTGTTCAGCCATCTCTAGGACAGCCAGGCTTTATAACACCTAACAGTGGCTTGGGAAGACAAAAGCATCATCACTCCAAACATCCTTCCTTCCTTCTTCTTTCCCCCAGCTTTTTATGCTGAGCATGAAGGCATATGGTATGGGAGATCCCTTTGGTCAATTCTCCTGGCTGTGTCACCTCCCAATTCTGTGTGACCCCTCAGCCTCCTTGCGGGTGAGGTGATATGAGGAGCAGAAGAGGCCTTGACACTGTGTAAGCCCTGCTTAGCAATAACAAAAACATTTCTCTGTTATCAACACTGTTTTCAGCACAAATCCAGAACACAGCCCTATACTGCCTCTGTGAAGAAAATTAACTCTATCCCAGCCAAAACCAGCACAAAGATAAACCCTTTAACATTAATTTCTATTTTTTATTTGATTACTTGCCTAATTAAAAAAAATGCTTTGCCTTGGTATAGGTTTTTTTTTTGAGCTTTATTTATTGTCAGTATTATAGACGCTAGAATAATTCTGAACTGAGTTATGGTCTCACTTGAAGCTGTACATGTGGCAGGTGAGGCTGTGGGCTGTCAAGTGAGACTAGGGGGGTTGCTTGTTTTCAGTTTTGTTTTTCTTGTTCCATCTCTTCACAAAATATGCCAAAACCAGGAGGGGGATAGGGGTGTCTATGGCAAGATAGACACAATACAATATTAAAGTATATGGAATTGTGTTTGAAGAAGTTGGTTATATCAGGATGTGTAGTTATATCACTTTTGTGGAAAGAACTATTAAAATTGAAATGAACTACACATGGGCATAATTAAAAAAAGTGGTAGTGTTGCATTTGGAGAGAACTGTGGTTGCCATGAGGATGCAGGCAGGCTTCATTTTGAAATAGTGTCTGTAGGTTGATTTTAAAAATGGTTATTATTGGTAGAGCAGATGATGTCATCTGTTGTAGGTAGTTACATGAAATACTACCTCATGCTGAGGTTCTGTTGTTTAGTTTCTGAGAAATATTTAGTAAAGTACACTTGGTTTTGTAGATGGATAATTTGCCAGGTGGAAAATTGCTAAGTCTTAGAGAATTTATTAAAGGGTCTATATCTTTGCATCCATTACTCAGAGAGACTTTTTGCCCTTCCTGGGGTGCTATATTCAAGTTCCATGTGTCCGAAGAATCCACTAGGAAGGCAGATTTCAGCCACTAAGATCCCAGGCTAGCTGTTTTGAAGAGCCTGTCATCGTGTGATATGTTAGAAAGCACTGTTAGAAAGCATTGCTGTCTAACTCTGTATGTGACTCCTTCTAGTATCTGCTTTTATTTCTTCCTGTCTTGCTTGAAATTTAAATAATTTAAAATTTTATTTAAATATGAAAATACGTTGCGTTTATTGTCAGTATCTAATAATGTTAACATAATGGAAGACAGTAGGCTTTTTCAGGTTTCTTAGACTGTGATTTTGCAGTCTTGGACCGCAATTGTGTTTGCTAAATTCCTGTTTATAGAAAGTATGCTTTTCCGCAGGACTTCTGTAAAAGTTTTAGTAGTAGTAATACTGGCAACAGAAAATCAAAACCAGAACTGGTCAGCAAGCAAAAAAGAAAAAAACAGATGAAGAAAGATGAAAAAATGAGTAACACCAGGATTATTGTTAAGCTGTGTGAAAGATGTCAATGCTTAGTACAGTAGGAGAGGAGCATAATTTTTTAACGAGATAAAGTAGAAGTGTAGAATTCAAAATACTTAATATTCTGTCAAGTTACATAAACTGTAGTCTTAACTGTAGTTTAAATGTAGTTAAACTCATCTTTCCTTTGAAATACTAAAGGACGTTGCTAAGGGGTGGGGGAATGTCAAGTGAAATGGCTGCAATGATGTTATGCAACAGAGTTAATTTCGACCTACGCTCTGCTTCTCTGCAGAAGAAGTTGAAGAAGAGTCTGAAACTACAATTGAGGTTGATTTGACTGATAAACAGAAACATCAGTTGAAGCACAGAGAGCTTTTCCTTTCTCGCCAGTATGAGTCCCTTCCGGCAACGCACATCAGGTAAGAAGTAGTAAATACAATTTAACTGTGTGTTCTGCTGGGGTGGACTGCCAGTAGCCCACCTGTTTGAACATGTCAGCATATGCCTTGCAAAGCGGTGTGATTGATCTTAACTGAATTGTGCCTGGTTGTCCCATGAACTGCTTTGGAAGCGCCTTTGGTTTTTGCTTATGTTATTTGATATTTGAACCTTAGAAGGGACAAGAGTCTTAGAGCTCTGGCTTGCCAATTAGAGTAACAGTTGATAATTTAGTATAAAATCAGTCTGTTACTACTTTGGAGGAGTTCTTTTTTTAATCTGCTGGCCAAAGGAACTTTGGTCGTTTTGTCTGGTCGGGGAAATTGCAAATGGGTTTGAAAAGTAGGCAATGGTCATATCTACTTTTTAGAGCTGCACATATTTAAAAATAAAATTACCCCAACTTACTTCAGTAAATGTGAAAGAGTCATGATTCTTTGGCTATATGTTGCAGAAACATTTGAAGTATTGTTTTAAATTACCCTAAAGCTAATGTAGACAGAAGCTTGCTAGAGCTCAAAAAACATTTGCTGACTTCTATTTGTAAAAGATGGAAATACTCATGTCATCTCCTATTTAACAGTCAAGAAAGTTTGGGGGTTTTTTTTGTGTTGGAATTGGGGGGGGATAGTGAACATAGAAATGGAAAAGAAAGGGTGCAGTGACAAGGGGGGGTGTAGTTAAGTGTGAAACAAGGCTTTTTATGTTGCATTCTGAAGGAATTTTAGTTTTTTTATTACATCCAGCTCCCCTCAGTTAAATACCTAGAAGCTACCAAAACCAAATCTGTAATATCCAGTAGGAGAAACACTTTGCTTTTACATGTGTATTTTCTCTCTTATTGGCAAATGTGTTGCTTTTCTATCTCACTGACAACACAAAAACTAGAAGTTGGAAATTTTTGTATTAATTTCCTGTGCTTGATTCAATTACTTGTTCTGACTTTGAGAAAGTCATTTAACTGTCAAATCTCTGCTGCTCCAACTATAGCATCAAGATAATAATCCTGTGCAGTTTCTTTTACTTACTTTGACATTTAGATATCGAAATAAAGTGTTCTCTTTTTAGGGGGAAGATTACATAGAAGAAGTATTGTAAATGTCTTCTCACCTCACAACTGAGGGAGCAAATACAATAGAGGTTCTTCAGTACATGTTTCACAAAGAAGGCAGAAAAACATGTGAATTCGTAGTACATGCTGCACAGCACAGCAGGCAAATGCAGAGTGATGACTTGCATCTGCTTTTCAGAACGAATGAATGTTGTAGGGCTGTGCTGTCATGTGTTACTAAGACCTTTACTAGACGAATTCTGGAACAAGCTTGATGTCGGCTAATGATGTTTTTACAACCTTAACGCTGTTTTAAAAATAACCAAGAAGGAAAATACAC
Organism: Calyptomena viridis; assembly: GCA_013390005.1. NCBI lineage: Eukaryota > Metazoa > Chordata > Aves > Passeriformes > Eurylaimidae > Calyptomena > Calyptomena viridis. The sequence goes on along the minus strand of WEIV01006161.1, from coordinate 1,278 downwards.
TGCAAAGTATTCCTTATTTAGCTTTTTAACTCACTAATGTTCACATTCTGCGATTCTTGGTAATTTTCGTAACTTTTATTAGTTAGCTTGTCCTGTAAAGAGGATAGAAATATTGTGAAGGTGGTGGTCCTCTAACTTTATTCCGTTGGTCCTCCAGAATATTCAAGGATGCAAATTTCACAGTCTCTCTAGGTATCTGTTTCAGTGTTTGATGACTGTTGCAGGGAAATATTTTCCCTATCATGTATTTGGGAGTTCACTTATTGAAACCTAATGTCTACTACCTTGTGTCCTATCACTGTGCTTCTCTGAAAGGAGCCTGGCTCCATCTTAGTTATCTGTCTCTTCATTTGGTGATTGAAC
>WEIV01006160.1:575-36969 GCA_013390005.1 Calyptomena viridis | reverse complement strand
TTTTTAGTCATAGAATTTTGTCAGCTTATCAGTTACAGATCTATTCATAAAGGCAGGATGTTTTTCCTCATGTGTGCAATGTAGAGGCTTTGTATTTCCCACAGCTTTTTGCCTTTAGATATGGAAAGTTATGAAATCAGGGAGACATAAAACTATGGAAAGGCTAAGTTGGTAAGGAAAGTACAGACAGTAAAATCTAGTTTCTCAAAATATTTTACATTAGGCAATTTTGAATAAATTTTGGCTCTGACAGTATCAGAAAAATCAGTGGATACTGCCTTTAAATTCTTCAGGGGACTTTTTTATGGTTAAAAAATTCAGTGNAAAAAAACACATTGGAAATATTTGCATTGGTCTGAGTCTCAGCTGGTAAAAATGGCAGCAGTTCCACTGATGTTAATAGAGATATGATGAGCAAAACTAGCTAGGGACCAAGTTTCTTAATGCTATATCCCACTGCACCCCCGTAGTTTGCTAAACCGTGGTTAATGTCCTGTCAAAGTCTATTACAATAACTGAATATTGGCAAGTTTCAAAATACTATGAAAGTATTATTTATATCATCAAATGTTTTTTATCAAATACAAAGAAAATTGTACAGACAACCTCTATTATTTCCTTGTGACTGGGAGGCAAATCTCTTGCTTTATTTTAGCAGAATATAACTTCCATTGATTTATAGCTTTGCAGATCACTCCTTGTGTGATTATTGAATTCAGTGTCCAAGAGAGACTGTGTGTTTTGGCAAGTGTTATTCATCTTTTATGCCTCAGTCCCTCCGTTATGTTTTTTGGATGTCTATGTACTAGAGTAGCAATGATCACCATAGCCGAACAGGAGTCCTTCCTGTCACATGGTAAAACACTGGTTTTCAGTCTCTGGGAATCTGTAAACCCCACAAACAAAATGCTCAGCCCTCCTGCCCGAGATAGGAAATAATGTCATTGCTACAAAACTTTAGGGATGGAGGTGTACTTTCAGTTTAGATCAAATAGCAGCTTTTTCTCCTTGAAAGTAGTTCATCTCTCTTTGGACTAAGATGGGAATATAAAATCTGACAGTATCATGGGTGGACACCCAAACAGCTTGTTAACACTATTCTGGAAGGCCTGAAGTACAGAGAGTTGTATCCACTCAGCCATCTACATTTTGCACATGGAAAACACTGAAAAGCAGTTGGCCCCCATGGGGGTGGTAATAGAGAGGGAAATGTGAAGACATGCCATCAGTAAATAAATACATGAGCTTTAGGGAATGACATTCTCCTTGAATGCACACTGAAATAAGGTTTGGGAAGTTTGCTGTGCATATTCAGGGCAATGCTCAGAGACCCTACAGACTAAAATTTTTTTTCTAGCTGTAACTTTACATCTGAAAAAGTGCTGAAAGTAACCCTTGGGGTGAGCAATCATTGTTTACACTGCAAAGCACAAAGAAATCCAAGTGCAAACCAGAGGATTTTGAAGGGGTTAGGGGAGGGAGGCACAGCACAGAGAAAAATACCAAGATGTTTTTATGTTTTTAAATAGGTTTCTGTGTCTTGGCTAACTGTTCACTAAGTACTTCAGGTGCCACAGAGCTTGGACTGATACAATGATTCTTCAAAAGAAATTTGCTCAAAATGGTTGTCTTTTTAACATAACCAAAGATCATATTGGAGTAGTGTAGATACCACAACTGCAAGGAATAAAACAGTGTATTTGCATGCTGGAATAACTTTGCCACAAATAGGTAGTTGTTACTAGTTCTTCGAATGGCTTGTTAGTGTACAATTTACTGAAATTGTTTGTAAGTAGACATAATTCTGCATATTTTGTTCAAAAACTAAACCACTGTCAGCTGAAAAAAGAAGTAGTTTTTTAATTATATGGCAGACAAATACTTGTATTTCACACCGGAGAGGAATTTGAACTTCAGAACTGGAAAAGAGCGGCACTAAAACTCATAGTTAACCATGCATGGACAGAAGAGAATTGATTCTTTAATACAGCATATTTGTTTTCAGTGTTTCTGCTTTCAGTGGGAGAGCATCATTCTGAACTTTCATTTTAGATATTTTGCAACAAGAGGGCTTGTGAGTCTGAGTTATTTTACCTGGACATCAGCGCAGTACCTGCTTGATGAGGAAAAGTCAGCAAATTGGTTCAAGAAGTTTATTTTGTTTGGGAAAGAAGTGTTTCTTTTTTTTGCACAAGAATATCTTTATGACTTCTAAAAAGAATGTGGATAAAATACCCACTTCAGGGAGTTTCCATTTTGCAAGTAAAAGATGGCATCTTCCTGCAGGCATCACTTGGTAAGAGAACAAGGTGTCAGGGCTGTTCTTTTCTACATGCTGGATTACTAGGGACCTTGCAGACAAATGGAGTGTAGTGCAGAGGGGAATAGCAGAAAAATGATAAAAGACTTAGAAAATGGAAATTGCAAGGGTGATAAAGAGGATTGACCATCTAGCACTTAGGAGATATAACTGTCTCTACATGCATAAGGGGATATTACAGAGAGCAGGGACCAATCATTCTCTCAAGTCATCAAGGGCAGAACAAGGCAAATAGATTTAGGATGTTGCTGGGAAAATTTCAGTTTAACATTAGGAAATACTTTTAGTAGAAGAACAATCAAGACAATGTATGATGCTCTCAAGCAGGGTTGGGTTGGATTTCCATCACTGAACTTGTTCAAGTGAAAGGCCAGGCATCAGTCCAGCATAATGGATCTTACCATACCTTAAAGACTGCCAGAAATAAAAGGCCTTGGTGCTGCAAATCTTCATGTAAGAGGCTAATCCTCACAAAGCCTGAGGTCTTTGCATGATAAGAGTTGCCTGTATGGTGCCATACAGTTAAATGAACCTTTAACCGTTGGTGAGATGTACTAACCCCCCATACAAACAAGCAAATTCACAGATGATAGTAATTATTTATACAACTTGCAAAACAAGTAAATCTTGTGCGTTTTACCATCTCAAAATCCAAAACTATTTGCCTCTTGGTCATGAAAAACCTGATTCAAAAAAAAATCTTCAATTTTCTATATGCATATTATGGATTGGTTTACATGTTTAAATCCCACAGAAATCTGACTTTCTGAAATTTATGTTAAAGTGGGATATCTGCTTGCTGTTTGTCTGAATTTGGTTATGTGGTTTTGTTGTTTTGGGTTTTTTCATTCCAATAAAGAGCTATTTTAAAGTAGATGTGTGTTTTTTAGCCAAACTTCAAAAATGTGTGTCACACAAGACTATTTCCACAACAATAATTATGGGAAGAATTTCAATAAGTGGGCAGAATATACTCTTGGTATGTAGTGCTGTTGTAGAATCCATGTGATTGGTTTGTTTGCTGCATCAGTATTTCAGGAGAATTTTTGTCAAGGACAGTCATTCTGCTTTTATTAATAATTACTCAAGCTCAACTGAAACTCAAAAAAATGCTAATGAGTTTAATGAATCAAAAATTTCATTGCCTGCCTACTGCTACTTGTGTCAAACTCCAGGGAAATTAAGGTGCTGACAGTGTTAGATGAAAAGGATAAAATCACAATCCTCTCAAGAAACCAGACTTTCAGCTGCAAATGGATTGAATGCCATAGCTTTCTTTGCTTAAGGGAAAGAGTAGTGGCTAGCTACCATGATGAAAAGGCACCATAAAAATTGCCAAAAAGGATTGTCCTCTGTGTGGAAATTTTCTATTCTCCTAATTGATATTGCGTGGTCTACCCTCTAATTGGTTATGGTGTTTTATAGGAGACAAGAGAACTGTGAATGTCTTTGAGCATCACTAAACTTGATGACAACAACCTCTTTATTTAAAGTGCAGATATTTCTTTCTGGAAATCATATAACTTCCTAGAGGGAGACAATAAGTTTGCCTTCTAGCTTGATTTACATTGTTATTTAAGTGTCATTCTTCTTGGTACTTGGATCCAGGGTATATTGCTAACCTTAAATTAGTTGCATATAGTATCTGTTTATTACAAATGACAATATGCTTCATGTTGTAGTAGAGGGCTGCTTTAAGTACCAGTTTTATGATTTCTTTTTTTTCTTCAAATTCTAAGTAGCTTTTTTGGTCTTCTGATCTAAAAAGAGTATCATAGAGAGTGTATGCTTCTGTGATAATTATGAAAGGACTAATGGTATACCAGGGAAATCTTCTGGCAGTGTTATAAATAGATGAAAATGTACAAGTGTTAATATCCAAAGTCAGATCTTTTTTCAAATATAGGCAGGTTGCCACTTCTAGGATTTTTGTATGGGTTTCTAAGTGTAATATAAGAATTAGTATTGTGAATTTCTTGAGGAAGGGTGCTACCATGCTGAATTTCATTCCTAAAGTCAGTCTCTAGAGCTTCAAATAACACTGTCTACCATTTCGACAAGGTATGTAAACATGAGTTTGTCTTCTCTGCAAGTGCCCTCTATGTCAATTAAAGAATTTGCTTCTCTGTTCTACTATTTCATTTGCCAGTCTTTGTGACCTTTGTAAACTACTTGGAGTACAGATTTTCCCTTCCAAAATGAATACAACAATTAAAAAAAGAGGCCTACCTTCCTACCATGTGACAATATGCTCAAATATTATTTTTTTCAGTTAATTTAATATTCAGATGCAGTATTTGCTTGCATTCAGCCATGACTTCTCAGCTTTATGCAGAATACAGGAATCCACCTACAAAAACTACCACCCCAGTATTGCAGACTGTTGAGGTGGTGTTAGGTAGTAAGTCGGACTTGATGATCTCAAAGGTGTTTTCCAACCTTGTTAATTCTGTGATTCTGTGACCAGGACTATATTGCATTTAGGAGACGAATCAGGCATATTAACCTAAAACTACTTCTCCTGTAAATCACCTCAGTGCTGCTCCTTAGCAGGTCCTGTAGCCAAACTTCCATTCTACATGTAGGAAGACAGTACAATCTGGAGACTTGTAATGTCACTAACCACCTCCAGGTATTTTTTTTTGCACAAACATTTATACTTCCTAGGTCTAAACAGAAATGAAATAGTCTCATGAGTGGCTTTGAAGTGTCCTGCACTCAGTCTGGACAAAATAATTAGAAAGTTGAAAAATTAACAGTCTCTATAGGCAATACATTATGGGTTTTAATCATATATTCTTCGAACTAACTGTAGAATGAAGGCATGGGTTGTCCTGATCCCTCTTTCTTTGGAGGTGACTGGGATTTAGAACAATGTTATGAGTAGACAGTGGAACAAGGAACTGATAACTCACCCAAGAGTTCCACTAAGATGTAGCATTCAAGAAACACTTTTTGCCCCCTTGGAAAGACATATATTGCCCTTATTAACATTTTGAGAAAATACAATAAGAACTTAGATATCAGAAATAGTGCTAAGATATAGTCAAAGCTGTCCCAAGGCAAAGGCAAAACAAAGCCAACCAACCAAACCAAAAAACACACTCTAACAAACTAAAAATGTGAAGATTTGAATGTATAAGTCACCAGGAAGCAAAGAATGTTTTCAAAGGTATTCCCAATGAGAACCATAGAAGTACGTTTTCTTAAAGCTTTATATCCAGTCACCTTGGCTGAAGAATTAAGCTTTGGAGCATGGATGAAAACCAGAACATTATTCTAAAGACTGCTTACTGATAAGTAAAACTCCAAAGGTAAAAAATAGTAATTTGCCAATTCCATAAAATGTTTCTACTTAACTTTCATGGACGACTATACCTTTACCTGTGAATTAAGCATTTCTTTCTGAGTTGTTTGCCCATTTACATGTAGGATTTGGAGGCAGGAACTTGCTGACTTTTTTTGCCTCTCAATCCAGGTCTTGGATAGTACAACTAATGAGAGCAACTTCTGAGCCTCTGTTGGAAACGCATCCAAAAAATACATACATGGGTAAAACCTTTCCTTGACTTATCGAAACTTCCCTGCTGTGACAGTTGTATCCCTTGAACATCTAACCAATTAAAATGTCTAAAATGTGGATGCTCTGGAATCCAAGTTCCTCGGACTGATCTTTACAGAAAGCTGTGGATTATTTAACCAGAAAACAGGTATTTTGAGAGGAAGCCTGATTTTAAAAATAACAGCGTGTTAATAAAAAAAAGAGGGTCAAAAAGCTTCTTTCTTCACCAGGCAGCACTCTGATACAGGAAGAAGTCTATCAACAATGTTGTTAGATGTTCAATGTCCATTCAGCCAGTGAATTTGTTCTACGTGGAGAGGAGCAGGAAATGCTTGATCAGTGCTTGATACAAACTTGACTAATTCCAGGAATATTGTGTCTGTGCAAAAAACCAGCACAGTCTTATTCATTTTCTGGCAGTTATTAATGAGTATGTACATATACATGGATAAAGTACTGATGAGATATGCTAATCTCAAAAGAGATAAGAAAGAATTTACAGGCTGGATTAATTTCTAAGTCTATCAACAGTAGACATTTGTCACTGATGTATATCTAATAAACTGTGTATGGAAGACGTTGATAACTCACTTCCAATAAGGTTTTTGCAATGCTGGCATAATGTTTTAACTCATTCCCATTGCACCTTTCATAATTTACAGCTGAGTGGGTCTAACCTGGGAAGTTCTCAGCATTCAGCCTAAGTGATAAATAGAAACTGGCTTTTTCTTTGGCATAAATACAACAGTGCAGACTTTGTAGCTATATTCTGCATAGACAACATGTTCACAAATCAGTGTGTGCCAAGTATATCCAATTCTTTTCTTGCACTGTCTCCTGCTGCACAGTGTAAATAAAGCACTTAGCCAACATGCTTCTTGTAGAAGACAAAACACAAGCATACTTAAAGATCTGATCAAAGTCTGAGCTAGTCATGTACTATCATATGTCAGCTCTTCAGGGTCCAGAGGAAACACTTCCCTACCCCTTCAAAAATACCTCTCTGACTTCTACAGTGAACTGTAGCATGTGTTACATAATGTGTTATGTCATCCACTGTTGATCTCACCAAAGCTTTTGACATTGTGAGCAGAAAAGGTTTGTGGCAAATCTTAGAATGAGTAGGATGTTGTCCCAAGTTCCTTAAAACGATTGTTACATGAGGATCAGCGTGGCCAAGTCAGATATGGTGATGCACTCTCTGAGCCCTTCCCAATAACCAATGGTGTGAAACAAGGTTGCGTTTTTGCACCAACTCTATTCACAATCTTCTTCAGCATGATGCTCCAAAGGACCACGGCAGATCTCAATGAAGGTAACGGTATTTACATCCGATATCATACCAATAGTAACTTATTTAATTTTAAATGACTGAAGGCCCACACTAAGACTCTGAATTACCTTGTCTGCGAGCTGCTTTTTGCCGATGATGCCGCCCTCGTTGCTCACACAGAAGCAGCTCTGCAGAGCTTAACATCCTGCTTTGCAGAGGNAAGTACCAAGATTAGTGTTTATAAAGCCATTGTACTGTCTACTCTTTTATATGGGTCTGAATCATGGGTCATCTACTGCCATCACCTGCAACTTCTTGAACGCTTCCATCAGCGCTGCCTCCGTACAATCCTAAACATCCGCTGGACTGACTACGTGACTAATGTTACTGTCCTTGAACAGGCAGGGATCACCAGTATTGAGGCCATGCTGTTGAGAACACAACTGCGCTGGGCAGGGCATGTTTCCAGGACGGAGAATCACCACCTCCCTAGGATTGTGCTTTATGGTGAGCTCACCACTGGCTGCTGCAATAGAGGAGCCCCAAAGAGGAGATACAAGGACTCCCTGAAACAGCACTTCAGTCTTGGCCATATTGACCACCATCAGTGGTCCACTTTGGCCTCAAATCGGGAAACATGGAGACACACCATCTATAATGCTGCTTCCTCCTTTGAAACTCACATAGAATTACTTTCGAGGAGAAAAGACAATGGAGAAAGAACCACGCCTTGTCAATATCACCTAAGGAGACTTTTAGCTGTGCCTTTTGTACCCGGACTTGTCTATCCTGCATTGGCCTTTTTAGCCATCAGTGCGTTTGTAGCAAGTGTGAGTAGAGCCCTTCCCATATCTTCGTTTGAGAAGCTTAGCCATGATGATGTCATCCACAGACTGTATAGGTGCCTTTTTGGGTTAAAATCTCATCACAGGATCCACTTGCTGACAATTGATTCTGACAGATTGTCTGAAGACATCTGGATCATGTCTTGCTTATAGATTTAATTTACTTTTGTCACAAGCTTTATTCTGTAATGCCGAATTCTAGATCAGAAGTCAGTTGTGTTTAGAAGATGTAAGGAAATCTGTTTTTTTTTCATCTTAAAGAGTTTTCCTGTTTTGTTTGTGCAATCTGTATTTTGTGGTTCATTGAAGGCCTGTCTACTTCAGAATTGGCTAAAATCAATGCATCAGTTTTCCTGATAGGAAAAATCATTTACTCCTCTTAGGAGTAAATATTGTTCCAGGTGTAAAAGAATTGATCACTTCTCATTTAATTCAAAAAAGGCCCAGGTTAACTCTGAATGAACCTAGCTATACTCCCATAATCTTTATAGATAGGCTGTCATGCCTAGGAGACATGCGTTTAGGATAACTTCTGTACTCCAGTGGAAGACAATAGAAAGATTCATCCTGGTACTGTAGAATTCTGATCAGGTTCCTGGTCAGATTTGACAAATAAATTTTTTCTTGCAAAAAGTCCTTGAAATAATTGCTGGACTACCACTAGATATCTTGAAAAGGTTCACATATTCTCTAATAGAAAATATCTTTGGGGAAAAAAAAAACCACAAAAATATTTTCACAGCACACAGTAGTGTTTTTAATCTTACCGACTAACAGAAAGACGACCACTTTGTTTTCTCATACTATTTAGCATATAGGAAGGAACAAAAAGAGGAAAGAGTGGGTATTTGGATGATCTTTTACTTGTTCTACTTCTTAAAGGGTTTTAGTGTATCACTTCCATCTCTGATCGAGGGGGATTATTAGGATTTCTTATCTGTGGATACACAGTTCTAAACCAATACTCACAAGCACTGAACACAGAATAAAATTCACCTTCAAAGCCCTCAAGGATATGCAAGACAAGGTGCATTTACATTTTAAATTTTCATTCTAAACCCAATGCAGGTCACCTGAAGGAGTGAAGGTTATTTAAAAATTCATCCGAAGTTTTGCATCTGGAATCCAAGCATATTTCCTGTTGTGGGAATGCATACATCACAAAATGCCATCATCGCTTACCACTTTTATTATGCAGATCATTCTCTTGAAATATGGCTGTAGATGATTTCTTCCTCTCGGGATGTGCAGGACTTAAACCATCTTGAATGATAATGGTGTGTGCAGAACTTTGCACTGCTCCTCTTCTTACAGCATTGATTTGTGGATAAAGGCAGGGCCCTTTTTTCTTTTTTCTTCTTTTTTTCCCCCCTCCCTATAAAAGATGACAATCAACACTTCCAGAGCACTTAACTTAATACAGAAAGAAAAAAAGTGCAGATGAGTTTGCAGCACAGTTATACATCAAAGTTCTACCAATGCATTATGCGTCTTTCTAGTCTTTTGAATCACACTTACATGCCTTCCCCCAAAATTCTAAACTGAAATAGCTCCTTTCATCGTGCTGTGGGCATAAATAGCAGCAGGATAAATACTGGTGAAACTGTTATATTAATTTTCATATAAAGGCCATTTTCCTTTGTGGAAAAGGAAAAGGTCACCACGCATAGACTGCTCTGAATCCTGGATTCTCTACTGCAAGCCATTAATTTGTAGATCATATTCAAAATAAGAATGAATCTACAGTATCAGTAGTCCTATATGTGTCAGCAAATTCATTTTTTTAAACAATTGATTTAATATTAAATTTGTGCTGAGATCTCAAAGCTTTTCCAACAATTAAGTTACAGCAAGACCTAATTATTATATGTTAGCCTGACTGTAATGATTTGGAACTTAAAATTATTGACTTAATCAGATGGTTCTGCAAAGAAAGCTTTTAAACTAGATGTTTTAAACTTAAATCCTAGATAGGTATCTAGAGCATGCAGTGAGAATGAGCACTTTGAACTCTGCTCACAGAGTGCTGTTATTATTATTATTTGAAAGAACAATCAGTTGATCCATTATTGTAATCTGTCCATATCTCCACTCCCAGAGTAGGAATAATTTGGTATATATGCAGAGATACTTGTCTATCTATGTGAAAGATCTCCCAGACAGTGACTCCACCAGTCCCTCTGTGTGGCCTGTCCCTGCATGGCAGCAGCCCTCTAACCAAGTTTTCTGTAATGTGTAAGCTGAACATCTCCAGCTGCATCAACTGACAGTAAAAATTTCTGTACCTTACCATCTTCTGATTCATAAGCAGCAAAACTGAAGCATATTGCCATGTCTCAACCCAGATGAAGAGTATGCTTACAACTAATTAAGAAGTTATTTGATTGTTGATTATGGTCTAAAAAGAACATTGAGAAGAAACACCCAACACTAAAACCCTGAATTTGGATTCCTCAGATGTACTGTTGATTTCCTATGTAGCCTTAGGCTTGATTTCTTATCAAAAAGGCACAAAGGCACAAAGTACTATAGCAGCTGCTGTGTTTAGTGAGGAGAGATCACAAAATATTGAGACAGATAGTAATACATCCTTCTTTAAATCTCAGCACATTGATTTTTGTAGCTCACCATAGCCAAGAACTCAGCAGCTGTCCTTGTTTCTTTCCCCACTTTCACTTCCTACACTTTTTGTACTGATACATGCATTTGTATTGTAATGTAACAAGAGTGTTGAAAGTAGCAGTCAGTTCAAGATGAAATCCCTGGCTGCTATATCAGAAAATACCTTTGTTTTGAAAGTTCTGCATTAGTTTGGAATGTTATTTGAGCTTTACTGCCTTTCAGATCAAATTGACATTTAAAAAAAAGAAGAAATATTCATTCTCTCCTAACCTTTGGAAATAACACTGGGTTCAGACAGTACTATCTGCCTCCCTGCTACTTGTTTCTTATCATTTTCTACAATGCCCTGGCTATTATTTTCTTTAACCTCTGATATGTGTTGTTGAGCTGGTCTAGGTGCCAAACACCAGAAGCACTTGGGTAAAAGAGCAGTAGTGACCCTCAATACATTTGATCTTGTTTCTTGACATTTCTGTCATCATTATTTGACTGCATGAAAAAGGCAAAAAATCCCCACCAAACTCTCAGCCCCTGTGAAGATGAAGCACTTCAAACAAAAATAATAACTTGGATACTACTGGCAGAGAGCCTGCAAAGGACATTTGTTCCAGGATCCTGCATAAATGCCAACCAGTTAATTGAATGTTCCCTACCTGGCTTCCCTGCAGTTTGATTTTTTTTTTCCCCCTTAAGTTTTGGTGGGTGAAGTTTTGCCCCTCTTTCAACTGTTCTCTTTTATTCTCATTTGATTAATTCAATTTCTTACCAGAAAAACCTTTTGCCAGTTCAGACTATTTGCTATTCAGATTTTAGGTTGCTCCAGAAATCTTATTCTTCAGTGAAGAGCAGCTTGACCTTCAATCCAGGCAAGATGAATGTTTCAGGGGAAATATTTTACTTTCCACTGAGGGTGTGTGCGAGTCACTTTGTGTGAACAGGGAGAAGAGTCTCCAAACCATGTCAGATCCCCTAGTTACAGGTCCACTAAACACTTTTGTGTCCTCACTACCTGGAAATATCTTCCCATCCTTATCATTAAATCTGACGACATGAATTACATTTCCTTCATAATGTTTATCTTCCTCTGGAGGGAAAGAGAAAATGATCCACTCTATCTGAAAATTCCTATGAAGACAATTACCTGTTCAGTAGAAAACTAGATTCTTGATGTTATTGCAAACTGTTCTTACAGGACTGGAACCACAGCAAGGTACCAAGTGCCATCTGCACCCTCTCATTCTCTTCTTCCCATTTTTGATGTCTAATACTGAGTACTTCAGTATTGGGGGGGTTTTGTTGGTTTTCAATTGTTTGGTTTTTTGTTTGTTGTGGGTTTTTTGGTGGGGTTTTGGGGGGTTTTGGCAGGAGTCTTTTGTTTCTTTTTTTTATCTCTTTTTTCTTTTATTGAACCATTACAGCCACTGCTGTCCTGGATGAAAAGACAGTTCTAAAGTCCAAGAATTAAGCTTACTAGGGATGTGGGCAAACCTTTCACGCAATTCAAAGGCCTCTTATTGCCAGGCCTCTACTTACAAAATTTTTTTTCCGAAAATATCCTGACTCAGTTCAAGTATTGACCCTGTAAATCAAAAAGGGCTATAGTATCTTTAAAATCCATTAGGACTCTACAATCATCCTATGATCTCATTGTCTTCAAAATTGTATCAGTGACGAGCTTTATTTCAAACCACTGATATGAGCCTATAAGTATCTTGGAACAGGGGGTCCAAAAGCTGTGGTGAGTCAGATGCTCTGCTTTTTGACAGGCTACAACGTTGGCAATGCTTTTGACCAAATGCCTGAACTCATGATACCTTTTCCATCAAACTGCTACGTAAACTGTGACCTTGATGTGCTCTGGCAATTCCTTCAGGAAGGGTTTACTTTTTCTAATAACTGCATTTTGACCAGGTATTAATGTGCCAGTATTGAATATTGTTCCCTTATTTGATGACAGAACTGCTGCTGCCCCACTGAACCACGGAAATGTTAACCCTGAATGTAAGAAGCAAGAGATAAAAAGAATGTGCCTGAGAAACAGCAAAAACTTACCACATTCCTGTGGAAGGAGGCAGTGGCAAAATATTCTCTGCAGGAGGATGATAGTAGCCTTATCTCTCCATAAGGTTGTCACCTGGAAAGCATTTTGCAAATGCAGATACTGGCCAGTTAGTACATTTTCTTCGGCTCTGCCCATTGAAACCAGAAAATAAGTCCAGGTTACTATGTGGCTGAGGATGACAGCCTCAGATATGCAATCTGTTATCTTGTTGATGGGCAACAAGTGGCAACTTGATATAGGAACATTAGTTGTTTGTGGTTTTTTTACCCTATTTAGTTTCCTTAATTTTTCACTTACCTTGGAATAAAGCATGAATGAGAATCCCCCAGACAGATAAGTATGTGTCTTAGAGTGGTTGCCTTGTAGTCACAGCTGACTGCTGGAAGTGTTGGACCTTAGCTAATGGCCCCCATGAGCAATGCAAAACACAGGAGAGGGGTCAGTATACAAAGTGAGTGGTTTTCATTGTTTTACTCTTAGTTACTGAAAATATTTGACAGCTGGGAGCCAAATCAGGGTCTGTTCTTAACATTTTACAAGTTTACAACGATGAAATAAATAACACTTTCTACCTCTAATTTTTCCTATAGGTGTTCATTTGAATAACAGCGCTTTGTAGTAGTAAAAGCAACAGCAAAAAAACAACACTGTAATTGGAGTTTGGTCTATTTTATGACTTTTTCTTGGTTTTTAAGATCTTGAGTTTCCCCAGAAAACTTTACCAGGCTAAATATTTACTTTCACAGACTGTTTTCTAACGAGCTATTTTAATTCTTTCTGACATTTTCTGTAGAAATGATTAAATTCATTAATCAGGGTTTGAACACTTGCTTGCATTACTAACACAGGCATAGATATATTTAGTTAATGTCCCATTATTTTTAAAAATGATTGATCTATAAGCAGAGAATAGTTTAATTCACCAAGAAGTTCTTCACAAGAAAGACTGGGGAGTTTCAGAGAAGAACAGATTCAAATTACGATACCCCAGTATGCAATATAATGGAACCAAAAGACTAGCAGGGTATGAGCAAGAGAAAAAATTGTCAAGGGGAGAAAAGAATCTTACATCATCTGATGTCAATTACTGCACTTCACACTGACTTTTACCCAATTATTTTTATCTTCAGTTTAGCTTGCATGGATACTCATGGAATGGCACATGGCCTGCATCAGAGAGAATTTTAAGGGTCACTATCCATCACAGTATGTTCATTTTTATCTTTGAAATGGCCCACGAGGTAAAGTCCATTAAGACGTCACTAATGCTGTAGACTAACCTATAGCATGACCTGTTAATTAACCTTGGATATCAGCTCAGGAGCACGAAGACCTCACTCCAAGTTTTGCTCTGCAACTGGTAGGCACATCATGGGGACTTAGAGCTGTTGCATATATTCCTCATGTTATCTGCACAAGGTTCCTAGGACTCCTTGATATCATTTTACACAAGTAGTTTTTTAAGTGCAGCCAAAACCCTGAAGGAAAAAATTCTCCACACAATCAATACATCCATCTCAGTTCAAGCTATTGTTCATGGTCTGTAACATTGCTGAGGCAGAAAACTGAGGCTTCTTTCTCCAGCCTCCACATCACCACAGCCCTCTGCAAGACCTTCATTCCCGTGCCCCAGTAATGTGTGTCTATATTAAGGCTGGCAAGTATACATCCTCTCCTTCCTATGTTGAGCTTATGGGAAACCACACCTTTCTTTCCACCAGTGATGTAGTGCTTCTAGGGATGGTTTTAAATTACTGGCAATCATATCCTAGCTACAGTAGATCAGTCTCTCATATCCCACGTGCACAGTGGGCCTGTTAATTGCCCCAATGTGAGTCTCCTGAAAGAACATGACAGATACTCAGCTCCCGGCAGATATCTCCAGCTCCTGGACATACCTTGTCCACGACATCACTGCCACGGTGTGATTTGTACTCCTTCCTGAAACCAGTATAGGATGATGCTTCCTGTAGCTCTGTTCTTGCTGACAAATGCAGCCCTTTGTGCCCACTTATCTTTTAAAATGCGGCTCTGGGATATTAGCAAAGTGAAACCTTCTCTTTATATTTCTTCAGGTGCTTCTGCACCTTTGAGACCATCAAGGCTTTTTCATAAAGCTTATTGGGAGATGCTGATCACAGCAGAAGACTCCACCACTTGTGAAAAGCAGTAACTGACTCCCCGTTAGAGTGAGAAAGGGGCTCTGATTACCAATAGTGGGGGAAGAAGCAGTGTGAGATATGTAGTGGGTGATAGGAGGCTGAGGAACAATTAAAAGTTTTAGTCTCAAAAAATATTGTCAGGTTTCCCAGAGAAGTTGTGGATGCCTCATCAGTGAAAGCATTCAAGGCCAGGTCAGCTGGGGCTTTGAGCAGTCTGATATACTGAAAGATGTCCCTGCCTAAGGCAAGGATGTTAGACTAGATGATCTACAAAGGTGCCTTCCAAGCCAAGACAAACCATTCTGTCTTGGCTGGTTATTCAGCTTAGTTTTTTTAAATCAGTTCCATTAGACACCAGTGGGCTTTTTTTAAACTATGTTTTGTTTTGTCAGTTCTAATATTCTAAGCAGCCTGAGATCCTGCCTAAGCCACAGTGTTCGTTGCATATTTGACTTCCAGAGCCACTTCTGTGGTGCTGTGAAAGAGATTGTAGCTTGTACCATGGAAGTTGGATGTCCTGGAAAATTGTAGCCAGAAGTGCTTGACCTGAGTCCCTCATTAAATGTTCCCATGTACTGTACTGGAACAGATTTTATTTGCTTTTCTCTGAAAGTATGTTACTAAGTATGTATAAACATTTGGTCAAAATGCTATCTGTTTTGATGATTCTGAATGACTTTTGAGAGCTAGAATACTAGTTCTTACTTTTATTGGGTTTTGTCTGATTTTAATGGGTGAATTTTTCTATAAACAATTCTTCATGATAGATTTTTTTTTAGTTCAGTTTCTCCTATTTGAAGAGTGAATCAAAACTAAGGTTCATTGTGTTGAGGTTTGGGGTTTTTGTTTTGGGGGTTCTTTGCATATGTTTTTATTTATCTCACAAGAAATACTGGAGAGGGAATTTTCCTCAGAAAGAGTAGACTCAGCTCAGAGCACTAAAGATCTGTGACTTTGGACATGAGGCCTGGAAGCAGCTTTGTTGTGATATAGGTGACTCCTGTTCCTACTGCAAAGAGAAGCCAAGAAAACAACAGAGGATCTGACAGGTGATTCTGAACAGGGTAACTGGTAACAAATTGCATCATTCAATTTCACTAAGGCACCTCGTTTGACTTAAATGGAGCGTCCTCGGCCTTAAAACTGAAGTACATTTTAGTAGAAGTTTGAAAATCAAACTTTCTAAACACTGTCAATAAGTGTAAATATATTATTTGGGCCCTGAGTATAATCCCAAGAGGAAAAGTAGTTTGTAATTGTCTAGTAGACTGTTATTCTACTCCAGGTCCAAACAGAACAGACATTTACACAGAAATGAATGGTGTAAAATATTCTTAGTCTCGTATTGTTCCCATAGTCATAATAACATTCCATTTCATTACGATGTGTCTAGCATTGGTTATGAGCTAATAATTTCCTAGCAATAATTCAAACCACATCCTTCATTATCCAGAGGTGTTCTGACAACAAACTACTCATTTTTTAAAGCAAACCAAGTCAGAAGTGCTATTGGCATTTTAAGGAACATATCCATCTACTGCTGCTGGAGTGAAGCAGTCATGTGGAAGGAAACCAGCCAAGTAAATTAAGATGTCCATGCCTTTGGAATTTGCTGGGAGGGTGGTGAGATACAATAATTACTGTGGCAATATTATATTGTGCAAGATATAGGAAAACGAGTGAAGTGTTAAAGGTGGTGTTTATTTTTTGATCCTGTCATAAAAGTAATTGACTTTAATTAACATAATAAATGTTCTAGCTGCTTCAGATAATTACATTCAGTGCCTTCCATATAGTCTAAATTTATGAGGGTATTTGGGTCAGCATATCAACATAGCTTACAGCTATACATGAAAAGTGCATTCTGCTGAGAGTGTTCTCTTAGAGGTGTTGGTTTCTGAAAATGTTCTCCTTTTTTAAGTAAAACATACCTTGAACTCATTGCAATTGCACCACAGGAAACAAAGATATTTCTGCTCTCTATATACCCTGAATAGGACTATGTGTGCTGCACATGTAACTTTACTAGGTTCAGAGTACTCAATAGATGAGAACTTAATGTATTTCTTTGTTGATCAAAATGTCGCAGTGAGTCACAGCAAATTTCTTGGCCTGCTTTATGTTCAGAGGGCCTGATGAAAAGGAACAAAAGAGGACAGGAATGATCAGGATGTGCCATTCCTAAGACTTGAAAACCAAGATTTCATAAATGTTTCTATAATATCCATTTTACTAGCTGGCATGTATGAAAGCTGAAGTGTTTTCACAGTTCTTTTAGAGCTGCATACAATCTCTTCACACAGGTGATATTGTTACAACTGTGCCAGAAGAGCTCTGCACGCTCAGCTCCTCTGACTTCAGTTTCCCCTATTACAACCTCTCTTGTACGGTGCAAAGAGAAGACACCCCTTTGGACTCCACCTGGAAAACTCCACCTATACCCAGCCCTGTGGAACCTGAGGTAGCAGAACTGCCCTGCTCTATGCTCCCCCAGTGCCCTTCCCAGTGCCCTGCATGGGGCTACTGCACAGCTCAGTAGCAGTGGTCTTACAAGCCTAGTTTGATGTAATCACTGTTGATTCCTAAGCCGCTTTAAAGGCTGAGCCTAGAAATGTGTTCTTCTGTGCACCATTAGTGCCTTGATTCCTGGGAGTTAAGTCAGTTCTGGACAGTTTGCCAAATGTCTCCTCTGTCTACCTACTTAGCCCTACTCAGAGAATCATAGAACCATAGAATATCCTGAGTTGGAAGGGACCCACAAGGATCACCAAGGCCCTGCACAGGACACCCCAAGAATCACACCATGTGCCTGAGAGCACTATCCAAATGCTTCTTGAACTCTGACAGCCTTTGTGCTGTGACCACTTCCCTGGGGAGCCTTTTACAGTGCCCAAACACTGTGAGCAAAGAACCTTTTGCTAATGTCCAGTCTAAACCTCCCCTGACACAACTTCAGGCCATTCCCTCATGTCTTGTCACTGGTCACCACAGAGAAGAGATTGGTGCCTGCCTTTCCCCTTCCCCTCCCAAAGAAGCTGTAGGATGCTATGCAATCTCCCACTAGCCTCCTCTTCTCCATGTTGAACAAGCCAGATGACCTCAGACAGTCCTCTAAACCCTTCACCATCTCTGTAGCCCTCCTCTTGACAGTCTCTAATACCTTAGTATCTTATATTGTGCTGACCAGAACTGCTCACACTACTCAAGGTGAGGCCACCCCAGTGCAGAGCAGAGCGATACAATCCCCTCCCTTGACCGGCTGGGGATGCTTTGCCTGATGCCCCCAGGACATGATTGGCCATCCTGGTTGACTCACATTCAACTTGTCGTCTATCAAATCCTTTTCAGTGGCACTGCTTTCCAGTATTCAATTTCCCATCCTGGGTGCAGAATATTGCCTTAAGTAGGCATGTTCCTTTTTATTTTTTCCTTTTTCTAGTGGTGTGAATTTTAAGCACTTTTTTTTTCTGTTATGAAAAAAACCCTTGCTACCTGAAAATCATGTAGTAGGATGTAAAATTAAAAAGGTAGCTGAAGACATAGAAGAAGACCTGCTGTAGGTAATGACTTCCACAATGCAATGTCTCACATCTTTTCTTTATTTCAGTGACAGTTCATCTAATGAATTTCATAAAATTGTTAAACCTGTAGCAATATTACAGTGGAGTGTAAATGCCTCGGTTCTTAATAAAAATGTTCTTCATTTATGTATAATAAACTCCAGTAACCACATTATTTTCTCCATCCAGTCCTCAACATGTCAGTCATAGAGGACATTTGTAAATGTAGATTTAAGTGCTCTCCATCACAATGAACATAAAAGTTGGGTGGTGTCTATTTTCTATGTTGCCTTGTGACATATGCAAGGTGTCACATATTGCAATAATAGCAATTAATCTACCAAAAAACCCCAAACTAGTTAAGAACAAGTAGAAGATTCATATATTACTTAAAATGGTACAGAATTGTCTGTAGCTCTCAGGATGTTAGATTACCTTTAATCCAAAAGGCAAGGCTAGATTTATTGAAGTACTGAACAATTTCATGAAATCATTGTGCTTTTTCAGTACCTTAGGTCAAATAACTTGGTATCAGCCTTCAAGCTGTTACATCAGCATTAGCAGTTAAGAAAGAGTCTAACCTACAATGGGAGATAAAAAACTCTTTTTGCTGTTTTCTACCCTGACACATCCTACATAAGGAGATAGGATGATCTGATTGGACTGTGTCAAGTGATTCAAACTCAGAAATTTAATATCTACTTGAAAAAAGTTAAAAAATAGTATGAACTGCTGAAAATAAAATCAAGCATGTGTTTATGATATACATCTTCTCCCCAGATCCATGCAATAGTGCACAATTTAAAGTAATATATTTAGTTAATCTCCAGATCTAGGTTGCAGAAAATGTGCTTTTCTGAAATACCATCCATCATATTTTGTTTCATTTCAGAATTTAATATTCAATAAAGATCCATTTCAAGACAACTAAAACTATTCATTAATTTGCAGAATTTAGAACTCTTTCAGTCCATGTCAGTATATTCCTCATTCATACTTTTATCGTATTTAAAATAAAAATTTAAATTACTTTGAAATTTATCTTTGTTTACAGATCATGCTATATTTTCGAAAGCATAAGCATTCCCTATTAAAATAAAAATGTGAACACTGGAACTTATTATACATAAATAAAGAACATAGTTGTTAAAAACTCCAAGGTTTTTATCTTAGTTTTAAACCAGCAAAAAATAGATTCAGCAAGGTGTAGCAAGATGGCAAAGAGAAACTCTACACTAAATTTTAATTATTTGTATTTGTGAGGAGTTCACATGACATTACCATCATTGTGGTAGGAAATGGAGATGTATTTTCTAGACATGGAGTCTTCTTACACATCCTCCAGCTCTTTAGCTTAAATGCCAAATTTTCCCACCTAGGTGTGAGTTGAATTTTGGAGATACTCAAGTTTCAAAATAAAGCTGTTGAATGATTTTGTTTTGGGAAAGATAGATGTGGTTGAAAACAGGTCTGGCAAAATGGGCTCAGGGAAAAAACCTAGGGAGCTTCTACGCAACATCCAGTCTGAAAAAAAAAGTTGAAAGAAGTATAGAATATCTTATCCCTTATCCTTCATCCACACAGTCTCTGGTGACCTTCCAGTTTAATGACTTGTGCTTCTTCCCAAAACAGACTATAAAGCTATAAACACAAGTCACTTTTTGCTAAAATTGTGCTGTAGTCAGTAACATGACCAAATCAGAGTTGACAAGAAGTGGTAGGGTCTTTTCTGAAAGGTGAGAGATAAAGCTAAAAATTAAATGTAAGCTAAAACTTCATGTACCATCTGAGTTCATCAAGCACCTGCAAAAAGGAACTAAGATGGGAATACACTTTTCAAGAAGTGGGAATAATTCTTCCTCCATTTTATAGGCTTCATTGGGGAGATACTATCTTATGTAAGCATTTCTGGTAAACTTGGGTAATCCCTTCAGAGAATTAATATACATCAGCCATGGTATACCTCTCTTCACTACCAAGTAGGAATAGCAGCATTTAACCCTTCCATGTTCACAAGTATTTCCCTCATTTTGTACCTTACAGAGAACTGAGATAGATGCCTCTTCAGAAAAATTCACCTTCATTATTAATAACACCTCTTGGTTTGAGATTTGAGTTAAAGCACCATTCCTGAGCAGCCTCAAGTTTCGTCTTCATTCCATGATCTGAACAACATTACTACCTAATGCAAAAAAGTGGGAAGAACTTAATAAGGGAGCCAGAAAGGGACAGAATCTGAGAAGAAGGGTTTCACAGCCTTTTTAAAGTTTAACAAAAGTTTGTCTCTGGCTCTATTCTCCCCGGTGAGATTTTTGCATAACAACCTTTAGGAGCTGCCTCATTATCTCATGTGACAGTCAGTGTGAGCCATCTCCATCTGGTCATTTCAGTGGATCTAAAGCGAGCTGATACATTTATAATGTTACCATGTGATCAGTGGCCTTAGTAAATGTAAAAAACCCCAAAATTTTCTTGGTGCCTCAGTGACTGTATTTTTAGGATTACGATCTGTCTTCCATTAAGATTGGTACGGTGATTAGCATAATTAAATCAATTGGCCCTGGATCTTTCCTTTCAAAGCTGCAATTACTGATGTTGCTTTCATCCTTTTCTATGTCTTCTCAGAGACACCTGTTTTGCATCAAAGAGAAAGGTGATTTTTTCACTCCAGAGCAGTTTGGCTTTAGATCAAGCTCTTCACGGTTTTGTCTCAGGACTCTATATAGCACCACGGTAACCTGAGATTATGTGTGTAATCATAATCTGGACTCAGTGCCTACCAAGAGACAATGCATAATTGTTTTAGACAACAGACTTGCCTTTAGTCCTTCCCCAGGTCAATTTTAATTGACCTTTCATTTAAAGAACCATCCCCCAGTACTCTGGCATGCTGGAAACTGAGCTTACACCTTCTCTCACTTTTTATCCCTATATTTCTGTTATCTCTTAACAAAGATAAAAGAAGAAATATAAAATTGGTTTCAGAATGGCATGCCAATTCTCATTGTAATAAAAACAGCAGTATATTATTCCCTGAAATCAAGATTATATTTTTTTCTCGGGTTTTCTGTTTTCTGCATCCAAGTAAGATCCTTCCTTTGGCTCCCAATTCAAAATCTTGGTGCAGATTCACCTTGAAACAATGGTATCTTAGGGGTTACAGAGAGATCACAACCTTCTTAAGATCTTACAAGTGTTCTGTGGTGGAACAGGAAATTGGACCTATGTTTCCAATGACCCAAAAGGGCATGTGTGACTGTTGGACCACACTTTGCCTCTGAGATGATAGCTTTTGGAAAAGCAATGTATTTCAAGGTGCATATAAACCTGAAAGCTTTTGTCCTTTACAGTATAGGACAGACAAAGGAATCTCTTCAACTTTTCTCTTTCTATGTATTCCTGATAGGATAAAACAGTAACATCAGTGAAGCTCTTGGAAGAGTGAGGAGCCACATGTAGTTTATCAGGTGTTATTTAATGCTGCATCTCTCTAAATCTATCCCATTCATAATACATATTGTTACGAACATGTTAGAGATTCAATTAGTATTTGTTACTGATGTTTCCATGTCATCATTGCTTAATCTTATTACTGAAATACAATCACTTATTAAAACCTTGCTCAATCATTTGTCAGCTCTTTATGAACAATTTATAAATGGAATCTGACTGCAAACTGACCTGCTCTCATGTCCAATAATGCTGCTCCTCTGCTTTCTGGATTGATTCCTCTGCCTTGCAGACTGACAGCCTGAGACTTGCTGGCTAAAAATATCCCCACTCCCATATTTTTTTCCTGCTCAGAAGCAAAGCAGGGAAGAGAAGCCCACAGATGTTCTACACGGCAAACCCAAGGTACAGCTGGGCTTTTTGGGCTTGTCTTATCAAAGGGTATTCTGGGACTAGTAGGGACCAAGTTCTCTGTTTATGTGGGCACAACTTGAAACTAATTATGTCTACCTTTCTCTCTTCTTTTTCATGCAACAGATATAAGATCACTTTTTTGTAAAGCTTTGTGTATCCTTTCTGTTTCCTCAAAACTGCCCTCTTGCCATTTGAGCCAAAAGGATCCGGGCACTGACGTGCACTTTCTATTCAAGACCTCAGAGACCACCTGCGTATAACTTTCCTCTCCTATGAATTCATTTCAAGCACAGTTCTGAACGGGTCAAAACTCTGAGTCTCTTACCTAAGCAGAGTTCATAGATGAATCTGTTTGCCCATTAGCCTGGGTAAGACCATCAACAACCATGATGATGGCCATTGTCAAAGGTTTTGAACAAAATGAGCAAATATTGCTCTTTTTTTTATGTGAAAATTGATTCTTATGAAGAAACAGATCCTCTGCATCCCAGTGTAACCATCTCATAAGGCTGGGGATTTGAGCTCAGACCACCCTTATATTGGTGCTGAATGTAAGGTGCAAATGTTAACATGGCATACAAGGGTGAAAGAATTATAGAAACAGGGATGGTGTAAAGAGAGAAGTTATTGAAGTTTTCTATTAAAGGCATTGCCAAAATAATGCAGGGTGACTAAAAAGTAAAAATTGATTAAAACAAGGAAGTAAGGAAGGTTGAGGACATAAGGCTGGGCTGTCACAGAAGAAGGGTGAAAAGTGTGTATTGAACTGGCTGTTTAGGGACTCAGTCTTTTATAAAACATGTGTCCTGATGGTGTGGGAAATCTCAATCAATATTTTTGAAGGCAAGTGTGTGCTAGGTACTTGTGGTGTGACTGCCACATAGTTTGGGGAATACACTAGTAGGAACTCATTTGAGTCAGGGTTTCTACTAGCTCTTTTCTCTGGAAAAGTAGTTTGAATGCATGAACTTAGTATAAAGCTGTGGACCAATACGGAGTGGAGANTTTTCCTGTACCCTATAAGTGAAATTTTCTCTGTACCCTATAAGTTATGTTATCTATCTATCTATGTACCTATCTATCTATCTATCTATCTATCTATCTATCTATCTATCTATCTATCTATATCTATATATCTCCATATATACAGTGTATATGTAAATAAAAAAACAAATATAAATGCAAATATGAATGTAAATGTATATATATATGAAATTGTATAAGTATGCTGAGGTTTTTTTCCTAGCCAAATTGCTAATAAAAACATAGCTTCTGTTAAAGGTCTAGAATCATGTCCTCTATTATTTTGGATGTCAAGTACATTTAATTAAACCCATGCTTAGAGCCAGAAATGCACATGGACCTGAACAAAGAGGGAGGTAATGGGAGAAGCAGCAAAATTACTTGGCTTCTCCAAGAAGCCATTACTTGTCTTAAGAGACCTGAGACATGATAGGATTTAATCAAGTCCTAATTGTCTTGAATTTGAGGGTTATAGAGGATGTTGAAGGCCTCTGTATAGATTGGAAAATTGAAATCAAATGTTTTATCTATCTATCATTAAGAGAGAACAGGCTGGAGTTGATTGCAAGGAATATAGAAGTCCTGGCAGTCAATATTGCTTTAATTCCAAACTTATATTGATGTCTTGACTTCTGGGATGTACAGGTCGTTGCAATTGAGTTTTTTGGCTAAGCAAAAGCAAAATCATATAATGATCAGCACATGGATGAAAAATGAAGTAAAAGATGGCCACAGGGAGGAGACAAAAAGGGAGCAAGAGTGCAGGAGATGGAATCCAGTAAGGAGATGGTGAAATGAAATAACAGAAGTATGAAATGCACCCTCAGCAAGCTAAATTTCCTCTGAAATGCCAGCATCTTTACGAGACTTCAGTGTAAAAAAAAAAAAGGATGCTGAGTTCAGCCAGAGAGCTGTCAGCAAAGGCTCTTCTTAAATATGGGGCTTTTCAAAGCTAGACTAAGAATCAGACTGACATTCTGCTTGTCACTACATAAGAAATACCAACAGTTTCTGTAGCAGAATATGGGACAGACAGGTACAGCAAGGGTTTTTTTCCTAATGAGCTAATTTCTGACCAAGAAAAGCAGGTTTTCTGGGCTGTCTTAACCCTTGTAAATTTTGATAATTTCTCACTGATTATAAAATTTCTAAATATAATGCATAACATACAATCTATGCTTTTCTATTTCCCTCTCTCATTTTTAAATAGAAACAAGCATTAAAGGTAAACATGATGTTTCTTCCCTGAACTGTACACTGCACCTGCATGTACCTCCCTAGGAACCAGAGGTCATGGCAAATCCTGCCCCTGCCCCCACCTTGGAGATGTCCACTGGGCCTCACTCCACAAGTAGGCAGGACCCTTAGACAGTGTCTGCCTGCTTCTCTGTATTTTTTTCCCATGCCTAGAACAAGCTTGTACCTCCAGAATATATGGTGGCAATTTCCCCTAAAAGCAAGCTCTTCTACTTTGTTTAAAAAAAAGATGTTTACCTACTCTGATAATACAAATGAGTTAGGACTCATTCAGACTGAATGTTGCCCTAAAATCGTGGGTGCTGCCACTTCACTTACAGGAATGAAGAAAGGTGAGTTTATTCCACCTCAATGTCCAGACTATGAAAGATCTGACACTGTTTCCAGCTGTTTTTTTGTGACATACTTCACTTGTACATTCTCCATGGTGACAGTTTGCATGTGTACAGCTCCTAGCACCAACATTATCTCTTGGTTATTTAATACAAATCCTTTAAAAGCTGATCTGATAAAAAATAAAGAGGGAGACAATATTTTCTGAAAACCCAGAGTGGATTGTTATGGTGGCAAATGCCCAGATAGCGTGTCTTTTTAGCTGATAGAAAGGATTTTCTCTCCTATAAGCTGATAGAGGAGGATTTTATTCTTTTATTTTTTTGGATGAATGTTGGTGTATTTTTAGAATTATGAGGAATGAATTTAAACATAAAGGGATGGAACAAGGTTGAGTATCTCATCCAGACTTACTGGACTGGGAGTCCTAGAGCATCTGGAAATGCATATGTTGAAACATCTAGAAATGTCAAAGTGGAAGCTTCTGGAAATGCCAAAGCTGAAGCAACTGGAAACATGAATCTGAAGCCTTTTGTACACCAGCCATGATAGACCATTAAAAAATAGGGGGAAGTTCTCCTGCTAACCCGAACCACTACTTCATATGGCTATATCACACAGAGAGCAGAGTCTGTGTTCCCATACTGTTCCTGCACAGTATAAATTTATTATTTCTGTAATGAGTGCCCTGACCACTATAAGCTAAACATTTGAGGTGATGAGTCTTCAGAAAGATGAGAGGAGAGAGAACTAGAGACTTAGACTTGTCACCTTTCATAGCAGAGTTCCAAAGCATAGATTGTACTTTGCAATTAAGGCATTGAAGTTCCCATTGAGGGCAAAAAACTTTCTTATAATCTTTGTGCTAGATTTAGCAATTAGAATATAGAGGGAGGTGCAGTATAGAGGGTGAGAGAATTTTTCTTAAGTGTTGAATGATTGCTTTCCCCATTTTCCTTTCTAGAAAAACAGTCATTTGTCTTAATGTTTCTTTAACATTAAGGTCCTTTAACTAAGATTCTGTTACAGAATAGCAATAGCAGTCTTACTGAAGCCCAACAAATCTGTAACCCATCTATTTGTCCAGAGTAAACCTCCTGCCTTGACCAGCAGCATGGAGAGAGCAGCACAAATCTGTCTGCAGCAGCATCACAAATGTGAAGCACGAAATGAGATCTCTGGCCCAGGGCTGACCTGTAGCAGAGAGAACTGAAAATTTTAAGATGGATCAGGAGATGGTTACTTAGAAACTTTAAAACAGTTTACGTTCACTTTTTCCCCTTTCCTAGATAATATTCCCTTTCACAAGTGGTCTTAGTTTCTTTCTTGGTATGTGCCTGTGGTTTGGCCAAAGTGACTTGCCTCCACTTTGTATTCAAACTATTTGAATGAAAGACATCTCCAATTCAGTATCCTGTTCCTGTCAATTGTCAAAAATGAAACCTGAAAGAAAATTTATTGTGATTAAGTTTAGTTATTGTGACATAATATCTTACTTTCATGTTATCATCAGTTGAGCAATGGCAGATAAACATTTGTACTTATTATAGTACAGTTAAATTCTTAAAATTATAAGCAACCTTCATGAAACTACTGCATTTTATGAGGTCCTAGGGGTACCTTATGGTTTCTGCAATCATCTGATGGGTGGTAACTTGCTGTGCTGCCATAAAATGAAAGTCAGGGCTGCAGTTAGGTATCACTTTAAATTTCAGTTCAAGACTGAAGCTGGAATACAATATTATGGAATAAAAATCTTCCTCCAACCCATTCACTTTTTATTACAGCAGCTGCAATAGCACAGCTGGGACCAGAATAGCAGCCAGATAAAGATGAAAAATGGTTTACTGGAAGAGTCCCATTACCTGCAGTTCTCAGGAAGTGGTGACTGCATTCATGGATCTTCTGCCACGGAAAGGCTTTCTTAATCTACCAGCCTAAAGAGTGCTAAACTATCTGAAATTTTGAGGAGACTTTGAGCTTGGGATGGTTCAGATCCAAAATTTTGCTTTGGTGCAAGACAGAGACACATAATTCATAAGTAGTTTTCATTTCAGGGCCTGATCATCGTGAAGCACTGACATAATTAGCTAGCCTGGCTTTATTTTTTATCCTCAGTTTTATTTATATTGTAGTTAATGCATTAGTAGCTTCCTTTTTTTTTTTTTACCCCCCATTTCTGTGCACAATGTAATCCTCACAGGTGGACAGAAACACACTTGCTCATGCCAAATATTTTTCTGCATGATAGACTTTGGATAGATTTCAGTCTGAATGAAAACTTATAGGGAGCTGATTGTAAGTTTATGGCCCAGCAGATTTCAAAACCAGGGAGTCAAATACAGATCTTCCATTGCCTTTATTTCTGCCTAGTGTCTTTCAGAATATGCTGCAGTTTCTTTAAATATGTTTACCAACACATATTCATCTAGAAAACTTGGCTTGCTGAAGCAACTTGCAACAATTCAAAACAGTTAAATGGCCATGGGATGAGTGAGTAAAATCAAGAAAGATCAAGATGCTTTTAAACTGCATTGATAAAGATGAGAAATAATCTTGCCAAGAAGGGATGTCCTTTCCTGTTTTCAGGAATTGACTGCTACAGGGTTTCTTGCTGCAGACCTATTAGGCCAGACTCTGAGATCATAAGGTGATGATGTGCACAGTTTATTTGGAAGTATTTATTCCATTATTTCCTCCACAGTAGGTAGCAAGTTAATTCAGCCATCAAGTTTTTAATAGGCTTTAGGAAACTGGACACTGAAACCCAACTAAACATCGGGGAAGATGATTTTCTAAATGCCTAGCAGTTTGTCTGGGCCAGAGCCAGCAGAATGACTGCTTTGGATTAAGCAAGAACAGCACATTAGCTGAAGCAAAAGAGAGAGTCTGTGTGGGCTGTCCCAATGTTGAAATATGTAGTTTAAGGGCAGTTCAGATATCCGTTTTGCTAAAAAAGGGCATGCAGTAAGATTTCTCTTAAATATGTGTGAGTTTTAAAAAGACAAAGGACTACTATAGCTACTGTATGTAAAACAGACATTTAAATTTTATGTGCAAAACTCTTTGTTGATTCTAGTTCTTATGATTGTAGAATTTTCTAGGCACCTGGTTTTGATTTAGAGACTCCTAGCACTGGAAGAGCTGCTGTATTTCCTCTGTCATTTGATCTACCTATTAACCATCCTCACCATAAGAATCAGTGATTTAATCCTAGTATAAACTCCTGTTAGCTGGATCGACCAATTGGATCTCATTTTGCTTTTCTGCAATAGATGATTCTGTTCTAGTTTCTTCTATTCTAGTACTAGAACCTCTCCTCCATGCATGTGTGAAAGATTGTCATATCATAGTTATACTGCTTGCAAGGTCTTTAGTTGTAGTCAGGCTAGTATGGTATGAGGTGAGTGACAACACACTCCTACTATTATAAATACTAACCCAACCAAAAACTTCCATTTTGTCTAGCAAGGAAACAGAATCTTCAGTACAGTCTACTGTCCTGTGCAGCTCTAGGATATTCAGACTGGAACCCAACATTTTCAAAGTTATTTTTGCTGCACTTTGCACTTCCATAGCAAAAATCAAAGCAAATGGATATAGCATTATTGATATTATGATGCTTGTCCTCAAGAGATCATTCTCTCTAGGATTTGTCCTCACAGTGTATGCAAAGCTCCTCTTCCTCCTTGATGTACCTTAAGTTGCTGGACAATGCTGTAGTAGAGAAGTAGAAGTCTTAATATCCACAGGTCCCAGAAACAGGGACACCTTCATTGCACTGATGCTGTATCAAGTTTCCTAGATGGCATTTTGCAAGTGCCAGTACAGCAGCTGAGTAGGATTTTTTTGTTTGTTGCACAGTTATAAGTGCAATAGATATATTTGCTTTTACAACTAAGCTCTTTCCTGAAGAACTGCTCTGATTTAAAAAAAACAAAAACAAAACAAAAAAACAACAAAACAAAACACAGCTGCCAAGAAAGCCATT
Source organism: Calyptomena viridis (assembly GCA_013390005.1). Taxonomy (NCBI): domain Eukaryota; kingdom Metazoa; phylum Chordata; class Aves; order Passeriformes; family Eurylaimidae; genus Calyptomena; species Calyptomena viridis. Next base: position 8,095 of record WEIV01006160.1, on the reverse strand, counting down.
ACTGTAATGTGTTAAATGCACTTTTCTGAGTCAGCTGAAGTTGCAGAGATTCTCATGTCTCTACCAGCAAAAGGTCCGAAAGACAGTTAAATCTGGCAAATCAAACCACTGAGAAAGCTCACTTGATTCAAGGAATGAAAGCTTCTGATAAATTCATAATATGCAGTGTTCAGTTCTCGCAGATATTTGGAGCATTCCCCTCACTGTTCAGTAACGACAAATATATGCACAAACTTTGAAAAGAAAAAAAAAATTTAAAAAGCTAATACATGCATTTCTCAAATTCTGAAATTACTTTTTCTTTCTTTTATTTGAGAAAATGTTTTCCATGCTTGGCTCCAACACCTCCTAGATTTCACAGGAACTTCCCATCTCTGGGCAGGAGACTAGTCTGCTGATCCTTCCATGAATTTTCTGACTTAATCTGAGATGAAAAATCTTTTACTAGACAAAACTTCAGGCCTGGGGAGTTTTGACTGATATTCTTAAACACATACTCAAGTTGCTTTCAGTGAAAATATCCAGACTTATTCAAATTAAATTTGAACATGTAAAACTGTGGCAAGGTGTTTAGGAAAGCAAATTTCAGAGCTGTTACAGGTTTCATATTTTAATATACCTGGTTTTATTCTGAGCTTGAAATGAAGCTGGCCTTCCTCTGGCAGTTGGATCCACTCACCTATAAAGCTCTGTAAAAGTTATGCTACTCACTTGAATTTCACAGCTTTCTTCTACATTTAAAAGAAGATGCCAAAATTCAGATTCATCCTTCAAGCCAAATTCCTGCCTTAGTTGCTGAATTGAATGTGTAAACCTAGATTGCACTTCATGATCTCATCATCTAAATCTATTTCCTAATTTAAAACACGAACTTTACCATGTCACAGTCTACACATTGATAGAAAATGAGTGGTTTTGCAGTTAATTACCTGTCAACTCTTTTAAAAGGGGAACAGAGGATCCATGTTCAAAGTATATTAAATGATTTGGTCACCTCTATTAAGTGGGTCTCTCAACTGGAAAATCTTTCATCCTATGGCGCAAACTCCCTTTTAAACCAAGCCACCTGCACTATCCATTTTGTTGACAAGAGGAAAGGGCTCATCTTTCATGATGACTTGCTGCTGAGGTAGCCATTTTCAGCAGGACACTCCCATTTTTCTTGAGAAGTTTCTTTTCTATCTTTAGCAGCACAGCCAAAGCACAAGACCATTTACCTTGTTGAGCTGCTTGTCTTCTTGGTAGGAGAACATCAGTAATCTACCAACCCTGGAATTTTTATCTTCAACTTTGCTGAGTCCTTGGTTACTAAATGGAGAGTCATGAAAAATGTCTACCTACTGACACCACGCAATTCACCATGCTCTTCCTTTTTCCAAGGGAAAGGGAGGAAGAGGTTATGCAATCATCAAAGACAAAACACTGGGACCCTGGTAAACACTCAGTTATTGGAACTAATGTAGCTATTCCTATTAGAATTCATTCCTGCTGAAGAATGAGAGGACCCTATGTAGGCAACAAAACCGTTTTTTTTTTTCCCATATTGTGATTGTAAAGTATTATCAGGGGACTGAATTTATGACTTTAAGATAAGACACATGTTTACTTGAGTTGAAGTAGTATACAAGTGTTCATAAGCTGTTCCTGTATATGGCTGTTCTTAGCTCATTTTTAAGTCACTAGAAAGAGAAAGACATGGTGAAGTATGTTAATGTGGATCACACATGAGTTTGCACCATATACGTATCCTTTCTTTTCACTCCCAATTTCCATCCTGTGACTGAATTAATTCTTCCCTTTGCTTTTGTACCACCTCTGATAATTCTTTGAAATCATTCCCTTGGTTCACTCAGACTCTTTTCCTGCTTTTAGTCCAGTCTCTGATGTGCATTTGCTTTTCAATCCTGGAAGAAATTCAGGTTAAAATCTACTCAGGATGGTTCAGGTGGCTGAAATTCAAGATGTTCCCTCATCACCTTCATGGTCTTGAAACTGAAGGAACTTTTTGGATTGATGCACATCAGGATTAGGTTAGTCTAGGGTAGGTTCAGAGTACTGAAGTCAACCTGGTCTCTGTAAGAATCCATTAATATTGCTCTGTCTACGAAAGAATATTTAACTGTCAAAACAGACACTTAACTACATAGGTAAATAAAATACTGGGGGGATGAGCATTGCAAAATGAGTAGTCAAGACTTTTAGAAAGACAAACAAGACTGGAGGAAATAGAGAAAAGAAGAGGGGACTGGTTTGAAGGGTCTTGACAGATCTCTGCGAAGGATGGGGGAACAGTGTTAGAGGTCTAGCCTCTCATCCAGCAGACCGACCTTTCTGTTTCTCTTCTTCCCTAGCTTCCTTCCATCATAGAACCAAATAGAATCCTTAAGGTTGGAAAAAACATCTAAAATCACCATTAATGCAGAACCAGAATGTTCACCACTAAACCATGTCCCCCAGTGCCACATCCACATGCCTTCTGAACACTTCCAGAAATGGTGATTCTACCACTTCCCTGTACAGCCTGCTCCAATGCCTGAACACCCTTTTAGTGAAGTATTTTTCCTAGTATCCTAATCTAAACCTCCCTTAGAGCAACCTGACGCTGTTTCTTCTGGTCCTATCACTTGTTACCTGGGACAAGAGACTGACCTCCACCCCACTACAATCTCCTTTCAGGGAGTTGTAGAGTCTGATAAGGTCTCATCCAAGCCTCCTTTTTCTCTAGGCTAAGCAACCTCAGTTCCTTCAGATGCCCCTCATGAGACTTGTGCACCAGACCCTTCAACCAGACGCGTTCAGTGCCTGCACACACCTATCTATCTATCTGACCTGGAAAAGACGCTCTAGAACCTGAAAAATGGCTGCAGAGATGTTCCATTCCAGCCTTGGTTCTGCAGCTGCAGGCAATCAGCATTCAGGTGAGCCACATCCGCTTCTGCCAGACCTGACCCTGTTTAATTTACACAGCTACAAAGATCTAATGAGACATTTTGGAAAGTCACTAATACCATGGAGTATTCCTGTTGTCACAAGCATTTTGATTTTCTAACATGATATTGGAGTGCAGATTAGATGCCTGTGCACCCCATTAACATCTGAATGGGATAAGAGAGCTGCGTTCAGGTGATCACCAGGGGCTTTCTGTCCTGGCCCTGACTCTGCTGTCCTAGTTAATCACTACAGACAGGCTGGAAACCCAAGAGCATGTTTGCAGTTGTCTAATAAGCCACTTTGAGTTTGAAACTGGTTTAAAAGAAATCCAAGTTTAAAAAAAAAACCAGAACAAAACACAAAACAACAGTAGCACTGGATAAAAGTTGAGTTTCAGTAAGCAGACCATTGTTTTCTCTTCTCTGTCAAGGACTTTCTGTCTATTTTTCTTCTGCTTTTTGTATTCATAGCTAATCTGCAACAGACATCCCATCCCATTCTGTCTCCTTTTAAGTCAGCTCTCACAGATAACAGAAGCATCCCAAGATTTTTTTTTCCTCTAGCCTAACTCAGATTTTTGTCCTCTCGTGAATAAACTACCTTTAAAGATACCGTGAAAGCTAGGAAAGGAGATGGATAAAATGGCCTCAGTAGTGCAGGCATGTCTTGGGGGAGCAGTGGCAGTTAAGGGTTAGATTCAGCTAAGAAGTTCAGTCTGATTATAGCCTCTTAGGTCTACAAGCTGCGTCTTTGGAACCAGTCTCATTTCATCAGATGCCCAGAAGTCTGGCACATGAAACTAAATGATCAAGCCACATAACACATATTATTAAGAAATAGTAATGAATGTAGATGGAACATATATGATAAATGTACAGTTGTGTGATGGCTGCTACACTGTCATGTGGGGGATGTCATGACAGCCAGGCCAAGCACTCAGGTGCCAAAGATCTCATGGCAGAGGGTTTCAGAGACAGCTGTGTTTGGGGAAGGTGCCCTCTAACAGTGTATTCAGCCTATAAAAAAATATCAAAATATTTATTTCAAGAAACCTTCCAAAAGGGTTGGGAAGCTGGCATTTGAAATCCCAGAAGACAGAGCGAGATTAGTGTCAGAGGTCTGCTAGGGTGCGATGGGACAAAGAAAAACCAGGAGGCCCATTCAAGGCTATGTTCTCAGGACAGGCCTGATGTGTGGATGAAGGGCCTAATCTGAACATGGCACCTCTGATCAAACTTTCCTTCCTGAAGCACAAAGTGCTGCCTTGCATAGTGCACTCTGTGGTCTCACTTTATTCTCTTGAGACTTGCTGGGAATGAGGCAACCTTCATATCTAACATCAAGACAGATAGAGATTAAAGATTGCTTCATTAGAGCTGTTAAGCATATTGAGATGGAGCTCACACTCTCATTCTAGTTACAGGTGTCACTGTAACACAATAAACTTTGCAACTCATGTATCTATGTTACAAACATGTAAGTGTATGATGTGTGATGTAAAGGACAGAAAACTGTTGAATTTTGGGTTGTGTTTTTTTAATTCTAGTATAGAGAAGTGTTAGGAGAGAGGGAGTGATACCCATAAAATGAAAATTCTGAATATAAATTTTATTATTTCAGTTGGAACTATTTGCCTTCCTTCCCCACTCTTCACTAAATTGAACAACCAAAGTAGTACAGCGTATAGTAGATCTGTTGCAGAGAACAAATCTTTACATAAATACATTATTTAGGTTTTTGAACAAAAGAAAAATATGTTTCTCCTTTTGGAATGATCTGTTCAGTTGCAGAACATGCTCTGACATAAGACAGTCATTCATATCAGAAATCAACAGTATAATAACAAATACAAACATTATTGTTATTCTGAAAAAAAGATCTTTCTTAATTTTGTATCAAAATTTCTTTCTTTTGAAAATTATCGTTACCTCTCTAAAGATCAGGACCTTTACCATTCTTCTAAGGCAGGTAAGACCTGTGGAGGAGCACAGAGTTTAGCTAAAGTCTGTTCTTCTACCACAGACACACATGCAGAATACACATTGGTATTTCTTTCATCCTAGTGGGTTCTTCCTACAGTATACTATGCCAAGACATTTCCCTGACTACAATCTGAAGCATCCCAAGAAGATAATAAGATAATAAGATAATAAGATGATGAGAAGTTATCATATCAACAAATTTCCAGCCATCTTTCTTGTGTTTACTGCCACATTGTTGGCTCATTCAAAGAGAAAGCAATCTGGAAGTTGAGATTTAAGGAGGTGCATTGTGTAGTTTCTAATTTATTTAAGCCATTAAGATTTTTTTAGGGGTTTAAGCATCAGGAATTTGAATGCGTAGTTCAACATGCACACTGGCTTGCCTTGCACTTCTCTTGTTCGGAGGTGAAACAGATTGGGAAGGGAGACACAGATGTGAGAAAATCCTGTAGAGTTAAACTGAGCCAGTCCCTAATTTACTTTGTGGCCTGAGAGATGAATTAATTTGACTTTTCTAGCTTGATATTGCCAATAACCTCCTGGACTCACGCTGGGCATATCACACACCCTGTTTGGTGTTGAACTGGCACAGTGGAGCAGGAGATATTGATTTGATGGCTCAGGGAGATTATCTACAGTCTCCTGAAAATGAAGGGAACTGGAGGAGTATTGGCTGTTATTAACTGGTCTGCTGGGAAGTGCTGAAGTGACCTTTGTGCTTTTGGGACTGTACTATATCAGCTACTTTCCTAGCACTGGTAAAGCAAGAGAGGAAGTTATACCTTTCCTCATCGTTAAAGTGTGGGTAACAGTGGATAATGTGCAAAACTGGGTGGGAGGCAGATGGTGTATCATTTTACCTGACTAAGGACAAAACAGAACTAATCTGTGTATGTGTGCACGTGTGCATGTATGGAAAGAAAAAATGATATTTGAGTTTGTGTAAAAACCTACCATGTCGTCTTTCCTACCAAAATATAAAAGCACACAGTTATATTTCTTTTAGTATGAAAGTTTTCTATTTTCATGATAATCAGAATTTCATTTCTGACAATGTGAATAGGAGAAAAGCAGCTAAAAGTCTAGCTTTTTTTTACAGTCTTTGTGTGTTGCTTAGAAGCAATAGGAAGCTTGTTTAATAGAACGCTTTTCCTCCCCAGATGTGTTTGACCTGGAAGAGTAACATAAAACATGGAGCAAAACCCCTCACTTCCACAAGAGTAAGGGATGCAAAAGTAATATCTTCTTAGAAGTTAACACACATTATGAACTTTAAAAATATCCTCCACATGTTTTTTTTCTCCATTGTTTTGTGGACAAGTTCGAAAACTAAGACATCTGCTGAAATATCATATAGCTTCTATTTTTGATAGAATACAAGGAAACTGCATGTAATTCTACTATAAAGGAAGACTACAACTGATAGTTGGTTACATCTTAAACCACGACTGACTTCCACTAAGAATAAGCTTATGCTATATTTTGATTTTATTTTTTTTCTTTTCCCTCCTAATTTCTCCTTGAAGTTCCAGTCAAATAAGAAAACCAATCTTTCAGGTTTGAACAAGAAACAAAAATCAGCCAATGACAGTATTTGTTTATTTTCAATTACTTTAGACTATGGGGTTTCAAATTAGCAGAAGCATCTGGGTTTTCAGTCCCCTTCCCATTACTAGAATCAGACAGGGTTGCAATGAAAATGCAGACTGGGCAGCAATTGATTTCTGCTAATGATCAATCTCTGATTTTATTCTACCTATTTATGTCAAATTGAATCACCACTTCTCCTAATACCCTCGGAAAAAAGTGCTTCTTAATGTTCCTTTTCTGAGAATGAATGCAGTCCGACAAAACTTCTTTTGTGACATATGTATGATGCACCCATGTGCCATCTCTGCAGATTTGGGGATTTCTCTTACATATGCATAGTTCTGTCCAAGTTTCTCATTTTTAAACACATGGCATAAAAATACTCAGCTTTCTTCCTAATGTTTATTCCCTGGCAACTGTTGGGTTTTCATCAGCAGTTTTAATGCAGAAGATTAGCTAAAACCAATGAGCTCAGTGATGGATAACAGAAGCAACTGGTTGTCCTGGCAAGTCCATCCAAGTAGCTTTATTAGCAACTGTTGAGATTGCCGACTCCAATTTTTCTACAAAAAAAGAACTTGTAAACAGAGCTGGGTGGGTGATGTTGTGACAGGGGAAGTTGTCATGGGTAGGCATGCAATTCTGCATGCCTAGAGAGAGAAGGGGCAGCTGACATGAGCAGAGAGCAAGTGCTGTACCTTTAGCCAATGGTGAAGTAGCTAGATAACTCTCTACCAATTATGTTAGAATATGCAAACCTTCTAATGTGTATAAATGTCTATTCTGTAAACAATAAATTGTTACATTTCGGCACCCCTGAACACGCAGAACACGCATGATTAATGTCACTCTGGCCGTCCCAACAGCAGCATTATGGTGACCCCGACGTGATAGGGGGTGGCCATGGCATCACGGTGACTCCCCCCTACATGATAAGGGGTAACTGCAACATTATTGTGAGCCCGACAAGAAGAAGGACCACTGTGAACAAGACTGCAGATTTGCAGAGGGGACGGA
>WEIV01006155.1:282-62726 GCA_013390005.1 Calyptomena viridis | reverse complement strand
TGTTAATGCTTTTACACCTAATACCTCTAGTTTTACATTGAATGTTATTGTTGTATCAAGAGAAGTTACTGAAGAGAAGAACATGATTTTGATTAGTAGTTTAAACTCAAGTGACAAACTCCCTTAGCATCAGCAAATAGTTTCATGAACATTTCATTAGATTTACCTAATTTGTAACATAGTGGAAAATTTCAGATACGCAAGAACCAAGTAAATTTAGTACCAGTACTGTGTAAATATGTTCTTTTGTCTAATATATTCCAGCAAGAATAAATATTATTGTGCAAAAGTAGAATCATGATTTTTCTTTTTTTTTCTTTTTAGGATGTTTATTCATACAAACAGGTGGGGGTTTCTTTGAATAGGATATTTACAGTTAACCCCAAAGGAGAACTTATACAGGAGCATGCAAAGACAAACATCTCATCGTAAGTAATCTCTTATCCCTGACACCTTATGGAGTAAATTAATTTGCTGTGCTAATTTGAGACTCAGCCATTCAATTTTAGTAATGAAAGATGCCTTAGAATACGTCAAAGAAAACATAAAAAATTTAGAATAAAATACAGACTTTCCACTTTCAGTTAAGCTGATAAAAAGAATTTTATTTTTTATTTAGTATATCCCATCTACTTTAATCATGTAAAAATTGCAAGATTTAGTCTGCATAAAAATAAGACTCACTAGTTTGCTGAAGCCATCTGTCATCTCATGGCCTTTTCAAAATTTCCTTTCCTTGAAGCTCCTATTTAGAAGAGCCAGAAAACAAAATCTGAAAAGAGGGTCGAGTGCTTCCAGCAAGATGCTTAGGCACTGGTAGCACCTACCTTTAGTAATGTTAAAAGTGTCCTTAATTGAAGGGGAGCTGTATATGTATAAAATAGAAACAATCAGTTGAGCAGACTGAGCCAAGCTGACCAGAAATGGAGAAGCAGAATGTGGTACTTGAGCAGATGATCTGGGTGTAAAATGGCATCTGTTTCTAACTAAGTAGGTATTGTTTGTTAGAATTAATGGGTTAGAACAAGTTTCTTATCTGAACTGTGAATCCTTTCTGGAAGCTGGGAACCAAAATTGAGTTTAGTTTTATTTCTTTGAGGAGGGTGACTTGTCGACCTTGTCTGTTTGTAGTAGTCACGCCTTAGTGGTTGGGGACTTACAGAAGTTCAAAATAAGATGATCTGAAATAGTTCAGCATTCTTCTTGTTTATTTTCCAGCTATGTCAGACTCTGTGAAGTGGTAGATCACATTTTCCCCTTGCTGAAAAGAAGCCATTCTTCAGACTTCCCTTGTTCTGACACCTACAGTCAGTTCACCTACTGGAGGGAACCTCTGCCTCCATTTGAAACTCAGGATGTACATCCAGCCTCATCTTAACCACATCTCCAAACTGTTGGTTTCTGCTCAAAGAATGAGTTGGCTTGTATTGAAAAGACACCAAGTGGCTTTTCCTGTTAACAGTTCATCTGGAATCTGTGATGTTGTGAGCATTGTATTCTTTTGCTGTGAGCAAACTTAGAAATGCTTTTCATACTTAGTCACATTTCCAGACAAGAGAAGTCTTGCTAGAAATAGGAGTTGTGTTTCTAGGTCTTCACCCAGCTCCTCAAATTGTGCCATTCGCTTTCATTACATAAGGTCAAATAAAAATGAAGTGATGTTGGAGTTGCAGTTAAACATGCCATAAGGTTGTAAAGTGGTTCCATGTCTGTTCTGCATCACTGAAGCCATCTTTCATCTCATCAGAACCCCTTGACAGTAAGGGAGCTGAAGATGATACCATTCCTGACATTGTCTGGTGACACAGACAGGGATTGCAATGCATAAGTAAAAATTCTTCTCACAAAAGGAGCAGATGGGTCTTCCCTTTTCCCCTTACTTGATCAACAGCTGTTTGTTTATGAGTTAGTTACTGGTCTGTATCCTCAGCAGATATACATCAGTGTAGTTATCAAAGCCAATTGAGCTGTGCTTATTTATTTCAGCCTGTTTTGACATGGGACATTTCCAAGGAAATAAATTATGTGTAATCTAAATAGAAAGTAAATTAAATTGGATGGCCAGATTCTGCCAGTCTTTTTCAATTTGAGAAGTATCAAGCTTTAAGAGCAGCCATTTGGATTAAGCAAGTGGAAGATAAAAGATATACTGTGCACAGTTCCCACCTTACTGATGTGGGTGTTTTTCAGTAAAGGTACCTTACCCATACAATGTACTGAGGTTCAAGATTGTTACTGAGCCAAGAACACTGAGATTTTTTCAAAATGGAGTCGTTTTGTTTGAAACATTATTTTGGCTAAAATGTGAATTTTAATGCTGGTCAATGATGCATCTCAGGTTTATACTGTATGGATTTTTTTGCTTTGTTTTTGTATTGTAAAGAATGGATACTTTTAGTGCAATTTACTCTCCTCTGAGGTAATGAACTCTCCTCTTTCATCTTTTTTTTTTCCGTATTTGTCGAGACACAAGCTGTAGATACTATTTTTGCTACCTGCTTTTGACAGCCTTAAGACTTAACTATGTGTGCTGAAAGCAATACAGTGGATCAGTTGATAATGTTTTCCATGTTTTCCACTGCCTTTACACAATGTAGTACTTAAAATGTGGACTTTGAGTGCCCACATGCCAAATGAATCTTAAATGTGCTTGTAGTTATGAAAGAAACTTTTTTTTTCCCTTTAAAATATAGTAAAAAGTCTAATTGTTCTCTGGAACACTAAAAATGGCATCATAGAGTTCTATGTGTATTGTATTTCAGTATGGCTAAACCAGTGGTTCACAAGCTGTGATCTCTGCCAGCTTGTGATCTGTGAGGCTATAGTATATGTTTTACAACTGCTTTGAAGTGTTTTCAGTTAAGAGTTTAATAACAGGGAGGCAGAGAGATCCAGGAAAAATTTTAGGATGTGATTATGGTTGGTTATCACCCAGAAGTTTGGGAATGGCTGCTCTGTATCATATTTCTTCTGTTATAACAAATTCTGGTTTTGCACATCAAGAGTAATAGCAATGTAGATAAGATGGTAACTCTGTAGTAGGGATTTTCTAACTTTTAGTACTGCAGACTGTATGTGGGATGTCAGTGGGCCAATTTATGATTTTCTCTGTGCCTTCAGTAGTAATGTATATAAGTGCAGTCTTTTATACAGCTGCAGTGTGCAGTGGTGAGCACTCTGTCTTCCTTCCATGTGAACATTGCTACTTTGGGCAGGGTGTGTGTCCACTTTGGAGATACCAGGATTAGACACAAAGAGGAAGAAAAGAACACCCCGGACTGATTGTTCTCTCTTGAAAGTGTAAAGAGAATGCAAATAGCTGGATGGAAGAAATGTGGGGTGGATTTTCTGAAAGACAATCAGTGGGGATTGCAGGTTGCCAAACTGGGATGGTTGCATCTCTAAATATAGCCAGCATTTCCTTTAATTATCTATTTTCTATTATTCAATTGTCATTACTGATTGAATAAATGGATAAATGTCCTAGTTGCATCCTATTTAAATTCAGTGTTGGTAAAGGCCTATTTCAATTAATTTGTTATGCAAAATAAACCCAACCAACCTTCTCTTCAGTAAGATGTTGTCAGTTTTATGGTTTTTATTATTGAGAATAGTTAAGATCTATTTTCCTAAGATTTTCCTTCCTACATGCAGCAACTCCCAACAGAAAAGATGGTCTCTGAAAATTCTCTACAATTAAAGGCTGTGATATATAATGTATAACTAAATAAATAGGTAGTCCAGAGTTGGTTGTTGCCATTAGTATTTCAAACAAAATGATGGTGTGAGTGGGGGGTCCATTTTAATTCTGTCAGATTATAACTGTGGTGCAGCACTGGTACAGGTAACCCTGAGATGCTGCAGAATCTGTCCCAGAGTTTTTCAAGACTTGGTTAAACAGGGTTATGGCTGACTTGATCTAGTGTTGGCAATCATGTGCTTCAAGGCTGAAGTTGAACTGCATGACCTCCAGGGGTCCCTTCTGACCAACATTTCTGTGATTCTGTGACATTAAATGCCTTACTCCTGACATGCTGTATCCACCTTTGTATCCGAAAGTTGAAATATAGCTGAGCAATGTCTCTAACGCTTATCAAATTTGCTCACAAAAAAGATACTTAAAAAAACCAAGGGTTTGACCTAGTAGAAACATCACCATACTTTTCCAGAAAGTATAAGACATTTTGATTTGGTAGCTGATTAATTTTAGCATAATATTTAAACTGCTTTGTTAATTCATGTAGAAGAAAAAGGGATGGTTTAAAAAATTTCTTTCTGTGAAAGAAAAAAATCAACCTTGTTTGCAGTGTAATGCTGTTTTTTGTTACAGAAAGAATATGCTAACATAAATATGCAAACACATTAATTGACAGTATATTCAATTCATGCAATACACAAAAACTAGAATATGCAGCAGTGAGGAATGACTAATGTTTATTTTCTTGAAGCTGATGACCACACCACTCCAGCTGTGTCATGAGAGGGGAAATAATACTATTACTTGTGGCATTAGTTGTGTTGAAGATAAAATATTACTGCTGTAATTTGGTGAAGGAGGAGAAAGAGGGTATTGGGTTTTTTTTATTTGTAGATATGGATTATTATTATTTCAAAGCCTATTTATATACAGTATTTACTCTGTATATGTATGTGCTACTGCAATAATGAAAATAATTTTAACACTTCATTTTGATCTGCTGAATAATAAAGGCAAATACAACTTTTTCCTGACTTTTCTATTTTTCTCTATCCTTTGATAATGGCAGAGTGCTTTTGCAGAACTGCTGAGCCTGTAAAGTGTGGCTTTTGTAGCTTCAGTCTCTGTTGCCTGTTTCTTATGGGAATATCTAGTGTAGCTTGCACTATTTTTGCTGTTTGGCTACAGTGTTTTACCTAGAGCCTTTTCAAATGGAAAGAGTTTACTCAGGGAGATGGAGCCAGGGGCTGGGCTCTGGCTGTTTTGGGATATGGGAGCAGCATCTTGGAGCCAAAGCCAACCAGATGGGAACAGAAGCAAATTGGAGCAGTTCAGAATCCTACACCACTTCAGAATTTTTTTGAATCTTCCTTTTGTGTAATTCCTAGTGTGACCTAAGCAAAAACTAGTCATCTGTTTTGAATGGAGATGTTGTCATTCATGGCAATGAGACCAGATAGTCTATTTTTGGGGTCTTTTTTTTTTATTTTCTCCTCTTCTTTGACAATGGCCATTCTGCTGTGGAGAAGCCAATATCCTTTTTTCCTCCTGTCCCTGAGAACACAGCGCTGCCTTTTGCTCCCACTGCCAGGTTTGCTGAGCAAACGAACTGCAGCACAGTGATCCTGCCAGGCTTGTGCGTGCTGGTATGAGAACAAAGATGTTTGGGGTTGATAAGGCTCTGTGGCATCTCAAGTTCTCTGTTAAAAATACAAGAGCAGCCGTATTTGGGCAGCCTGCAGTCACTGCTTCTTCAGTCTTCTCTATTTTCTGTATGTCTCTTACTTGTGTAAACATTTACCCTGGAGCTCTGCAGACGGGCTTTGAAATGAAGGTGCCCTTTTAATTAAAAGTCAGAGAAATGGTGCTTTTGCATCAGCAAACCAAGCTTTATAAGGACATACTCATTGCTCCTGAAGTATCTCATTAACACTAGAGATACAACAGTCTGAGGAAGGAAGCCTCCTGAGGAGCAAAGGCCATAGTGTTGTTAGGGGTTTTTTTGAAGGCATGAGGAAGGTAGGGAATATTTCCAGAATACTGCGTTTTTTTCCTTATAAATAAATAGTCTCAATTAAATATACATTGCATATGCCGTCAAGTACCTCAGGATAGTTCGTTGCAAGAGGCAGGCAAAAGATGGTTGGTGCTAAGAGTTAGTGCCTAAAATTATAATTATTGTAAGTTTCAGCTCTTCTATGAGTGCATAAAAGGGTGAAATCTGAAGGTTGTCCTTAGTGGGTTTTTCTTTGTTTTGTTTTGTGTTCTTTTTTTTCCTTTTCATAAAAGTCCAGCAAAGAATGGTGGTGAATGGAATATACTCACAGTGCCACAATGCTAGGTAGTCCTTGCTCTTTTGCTTGCAAACAGATACACTCCTCATGCTGTTCAGCATGTTGGGGATATGCAATGAAAAGGCTGGTTTTAAATGAGAGCCAAGAGACTGTATCTAAGGAACACTCAGCAGTTACACCGAGGAATTACAGCTGCTGGACAGTTTGGGAAGAGAACTTCATCAAGACCTTTCCAGCCACTGGGATGTGATGGAAAAAAATAAAGGTAAAATGGGAAATTATTTTTCTTCTAGGAGGAACTTCAGAAAGGGAACAAAAACAGAACAAGAGGCTAAAAAGTACCTTCTTGTTCCTACGCCTGTGTTGACCCTGGGTGCTACTGGGTCAGGTGCTGAGCTCTGTCTTTTGCCCCTTAAGCAGTACTGCCTGAAATCCCACGTGTCTGTGCTACACAGCAGAGGTGAGAAGGCCATTTTAGCTTCATTTCCCGAAGAGAATAACATTGAGAAAAAGGAAATCTATGCTCAAGTGTCCAAGGGGTACTGCTAACAGCAAAACAAAGTTGCAGTTACAGCTAAATTTTAAGCTTATGTAAGGACTAGAGCTTGTTTATTATTTCATGAACTTGGGAGACAAAGCTTTCACCTGCAGTATATACACCTCTGTGGTACTATTCGTGCATCCTTTTAATATGGCTTGCTTCAGTGAATAAATACAGACATCATCATTTTTCACCCTATTTAAACAAATGTTTAACTCATCCCTCCCTGAGCTGAAATTTAGTCATATTCTTAAGCACTTTGCTGGATTAAGCCAACTAATTCCAAGAAAACTGCAAGCTGGGGAGATACACTTTCGGAGCTTAAGAATTGATCTGGCTTTACTAATAGTTACCCTTGGACTGATTTTTAGCCTCCAGCACTGTCAGGTGTTCTGCGTACTGCCAGCAATCTATTTATTGATACAGGAAATCCATTTTGCCTTGCCTTGCTTTTAATGAGTTTTGCAAGCAAGTGGCCCCTTCCTGTGACTCATTCTGTGTTTTCTGAGCGGGAGATCGTGGTTTTAAGTTTCACGTTGGAAAGTAACCACTGTGTCTGCTTTCCTTGTCTGCTGGAATCTCAACAAGAGAAATACATTTTGGAACAAAGAAATGTAAATGGAGTAGAACAGTTCATGTTTCTTTGCAGAATTGTATAAACATGCTTCTTTTCAGGACAGTTAAAAACACTAGTGCAAAGTGAAAATAAGTAATGTTTTAAAGTAGCAGCTTTTTCCTTGAACAATGCTATTAACACAGGCAAAAAAAGACATTTTCCCTGGTGTCTCAGGCTGTGCTGGCACTTTGATTTATAGCTAATAAATATCCAAAAATTAAACAGTGGAGGGCTTTCCCTGATCTTACTGACACAGGAGCATCTCCATTAGCATCTGATGCTCAGATATGTACAGCTACAATTGCAATCTGAAGTGTGAATAGAGAGTGCTACAGATTTCCATCCAAGTCATGATCCCTCTCATCCCGTTAGAATACTAGAGCAAAAGAGGTAGGAGATGTGGATGTTTCTGACATTTGCCAAAAATACGGTGGCGGAAGGAGAGAATCCTCAGCAGGCTTGGACCGTTAGCACTGAAAACTTAGATTTACGTTAAAAACAGCCATAAATACATCAAACCCAATAACCAGGACAGTTTCCATTCCCCATTGCTAGATACAACTATTTATATTTTGGGCTCAGTGGCTATGTCTGTGCAGATAAATCACTGCCCAGTAAAGGGCAGAGATCGTTTTTAGGTGCCCTCACCAACGGGCTCACTTTGGCGAGTGTCCAGCTGCCTGCCTGCCACAGAGGGTCATTTCTGCCCTCTGCTGACCCTTGGGCTGTGCCCAGGCCTTACTTGAATGAACACTGGCTGCCCTGGCTGAGGCCATGTATGTTGGCATACTGGATAGGCAACTGTGTGCCAGAGCTGGGGTTTATGCTCTGACATTTTGCTGATGTGTCCACACTGTACCTGGGAAGAGCTGGGGTCTACCTGGGGCTTGGGTCTGGGCTGTAGCTTCTTTCCCCGTTTGTGTCCCAGCTGGCTGGGTAATGGGATATTGGGACGTCTGCTTCCAGAGGCTTTGGTATGAGCTGGGCTCTTTCTATGCCTTGAGGAGGTGCTTCAGTTCATCTGTAGTTCAGTTTGATCTCAAGAGGAGGCACTCTCTGCTCCTGAGCTGCTTTCACTTCTGTCTGGTGCAAGCCCGTGCAATATTAACCCATGTTAGGGAGGCTGCAGTTCTGCAAAAGGCCAAAAAATCTAAAGGTCTGCTAGCACAGGCTTCTTAGAGTTGAAGTGGGGATGGGGACATACAGAAAATCATACTGCAGAGCAAATAAGCACATTGGGAAAGCAGAAATTCAATAGATCATGCTTAAAATAACCTTCCAGTTACCCCTCTCATGTGTGAAGTTCAAGTTGACAGAGACAACAATTGAAAGGAAAAATTGTGAGGCTCAGAAACTGAAGCAGCTTTTTTGGGAATGTGCTAAGAGGAAAGAAAGAGGAAGACCCAATATTACAGAGACAACAATTGAAAGGAAAAATTGTGAGGCTCAGAAACTGAAGCAGCTTTTTTGGGAATGTGCTAAGAGGAAAGAAAGAGGAAGACCCAATATTATCATACGCCTTTCCTGTAGTCATCCAGATATCATGTAATAATGCAGTGCTCTGTGGACTTTGTTTCTGACCTGTGTATTGTGTGAATGGAAATAACATGAGAAATGTCTTTATTTCTCAAAGTATGGTGGGGTGGGGTGGTTTTTGGGGGGGTTGTTTGTCTTGTGTCAGTAACAGATTGTATGGAGTAACAGTGACTTAGGCAGCAGTTCAGCTGTTCACATCTGCATTGCTTTCTAATGCAGTCTCTGCACAACCTGAGGGCCTGCACAGGTGTTGCACCTCTCTGCAAAGCTAATTTCTTCTCTTGCCCTGGATTGCTCTTCTGCACATCGTTGGTGTGGAATCACTTCCATTTCTTTTGACCTAGTTATTTCTTGTAAACCAAGGCTGTGGTTTTATGGGTGGCTGATCTGATCTACAGGTTTTGTTACTGCCTAAAGGAAAAAGTCACTCTCCCTGTTTCCTCCTTTGTTCCTCCTGATTCTCCCCCCCACTGTACTTCTGGGATTGTTTTGTTCTGTATTAGTAAATTAAATAGGTTTAGAGTGCTTATTTGCTTTCAGGTATATCCCCATCCACACTTCAACTCTAAGAAGCCTGTGCTAGCAGAGCTTTTAGATTTCCCTGGCCTTTTGCAAAACTACAGCTTCCCTAACATAGGTTAATGCACCAGACAGAAGTGAAAGCAGCTCAGGACCATCTGCTCTTGGGGTCACTGCATGATGTCTGTTTGCTTGCTGGTTATGTCCCAGGTAATTTTGCAATGTGAGTTTAAATCCTTCAACCGCACATCCAGTTTGTAATTTAAGCCTGCATAATTTTATTTCTGCTTGCTTACACCCACTGTCTCCTGGTTTACACAGGCCATTACTGGTTTCTGTAAGAATTGCTGCATTGATTTATACATGAAACAGGAAGGTAGGATGTTTTAATGTGGACGGCATTTAGAGAGATGCAGCATCTGTGTCTAAAGTGAGAGATAGTTACAGGGTTAGACAAGTAGGCCATCAATTACCCGAGACTGAGGTTAGGACCATCTGGCTGTTTGAAAAAACACCAGGTGTTAGCAGAAGCAAATTTCCTGTGTTGCAACATAGGAGAGCAGCAGGCGAGAAGCAGCCCTCCAGAGTGAATCTCAGCCATGAAAGAGGCTGCTTCCCGTTTCCTTTTTTAGTTCAGTCTTGTGGGAAAAAAATCACTCCAAGAGCCTGACACACCTGTGTCTTCTGCTCGGTGTCTCCCAGGGCCACTCAGGGGGCAGTTCTCAGGTGGGCATGGGAACCCCCCCTCTGAGGAGGGCCGAGCAGGACTGGTACCCTCACAGCTGCCTTTGCCAGCTCCTGGCTTTCAGTCCCAGCTGCATCCTGACCCTTGCTGATGGATCTGAGCATCAGTGTCCTTTTTTGTATACCCAGCGTCCATGGTCTTCTTGAGGCCCTCCTTGCTGCCAAACCCACAGTGCAAGGTATCTCCAGCCACACACATCCCTGCCTCAGTTTCCCTCTCACCCCAAACTGTCTCTATTAGCCGAGAGAGGCAGGCAAGGGTGGGCTGGTTGCTGCTGAACAGTGCCAAGAAGTGCAGAGAGATGTCTGCTACCCCCAATCTGCTCAGCAGATAAGCAGATAACACTTACAGCTGTGTTCAGCCATTCAAGGCTACTGGGTTGTGTTTTTAAATAGTTATGTCTATTGACATATGGCTTGATATATGCTTGATATTGTTGCATCATCAATATGTGTATTGTTAAATCTGAAGAAGTTTCTCATGTGATTATGTTGCTTCAAATTTTCACATGTATACTTGACAAGACTTTATTATTATTATTTACATTAAAAAGAGGAATAAACCATAATGCTGAAATTCATCCAACTTTATATAAGTAAATCAGAAAACAATCACATCTTCCATTAAAATTATTCTTACTGTACTAACCTTTAAGTATAACAAAAACTTGATGGATGGTCTCTCAAGGGGCAATGTCCAGGGCAGTTGTTCTTGGTAAGCACCCCAACTCAGCAATGTCCTCTCATGACAAGCAAGCAAAAAGTTAAAAACTAGGTAAATACCATTTCAGTAACTAGCAACAGAACCTTAGATCTGGTTTTCCCAGTTTCTATTTTTATCAGAGAGAAAAGGCCCTTACAAGTTTATTTTAAACTTTAATTACTATACTTTAATTATTTGGTGACAGAGGGAAAAGTCTTTGATTTGATTATAAATGCCAAACTGATATGCATTCCTCGATAAAACACTTTATTTGGGGGCCACAGCAAAGGTTGCTAAGTGACAGTGATGCCCTTCTGTATCAAAGCACTTCCAAAACCCTATTGCCAAGGAGAAAATGAAATAGCTGGTGACACTGGTGTATAGGCAGAGTGAGAGGCTAAAGGGCTCTGGCTTATAAGCAAGCCCATGCCTAGGTATTTTTAGATGCCTACTAAATGCAGGCTGGTTTTCAGAAGCTCTGAGCACTTATGACATCGACTGAGTAATGGCAGTGGTGAGGTGTCCAGGTCACTGCTGCCCAGGTATTCTCATGAAGGGGGATGATATGGTGGTAGCTTCAGCAGGATTTGAAACCATCGGCTATTATGCAAATCAGAAGGGCTCACACTGTCTATTAAAATGCAACAAGATGTGTGTTGACCCAGGGATAACATTTCCAAAATGTCTCCATGACAAACACAGAGATAGAATTTGGGCTAATGGGAATTTCCAAATATTGCCTTTGAAAAGAAAGCTTTTGGTGCAGAATGCTGCAGGTAACACCAATAACCACTCCTGAAAATAACGCTTTGATTGCAATTTATACTTAAAAAAATATGGAAAATTTCAAATAACTGGTCAAATTAGCTTCCTACTCATTTACCTGTGAAACTGATTGGTATGTATGAGTAATAACCACATGCATGACATTCCATAGTGGTAAGCAAACACTTGTTTAAATTCAAGAGGTGTAGCACATAAGTCAAATAAAACCTTTCTTTTTTCAGGAGTGGAATAATAATTTTTGTGTTCCTTTTTTGTGAAATATTTTGTTGTATGTGACCATTTCATATTTTGCACTTAGGGATAAAAAAGTAGTATTTATTTTAATGATGGGTGCTACAAATATATTGTAGTTTTTAACTCTTTAAAATGTTTTATAAGGCGTTATTGTGATAATTTGTCAGGTGTTGACTTGGGTTTTTTATCTGAAATAATTTTACTTAAAAAGGAAACCTTATTTGCAAACCAAATGAAATTCTAACTTCTAAAACTAGGTAAAAATGAGACAGAGATATGATTTGACTGGTAAATGAATGTATAAAATTAACACATTAACCACAGATTTCTAAGATTGGTCTAGAAAGACAAATATCCAGAAAAATGTATTGACTGCATCTGTGCAAGACATTTGCTTTTGTGTTTTGGGTGGCCTATTATGTAGTTCTCTCTTCTCTTGCATCCATTTCTTTTGCATTTCAAATTGCACTCTTCCTAGGTGTTTAGTCCTTACCTTCCTTATAAGCTGCCTGTTTTGTAAGGACTTATTTCTGTTCCAGATGGACATGATAGAGGGCTGTGCAGGGCCTGATCCTGCCTATATGCTCATCTGCTTCTCTGTTGTCAGGAGGCTGTGCTGAGGGGCAGGAATCAAATAACAGCTGCTCGTGGTCCCAAGGTTGACTGCAAAGATTTCACAAGGACTTATTTTATTTACTAACCTCTTGAAAACCACTGGAGCTGCCCCACCTAAAACAACCCTCAGCTTGTCCACTCCAGCAGCCAGTTTTAGCTAAGAGTAGTGGTGCAGTGGGTTTATGCAGAAACACAGCACAGCCTCACTTTACAAAAATACTTATAACGTCACTTTTATAAGGCCTTCTTACAGGAATCAGGTGACTGGATCCATTTGCACCTCCATCCTGGCTTCACACATGCTTTCAATCCCATGTGAGAGAGATCAGGAAACTTGGTCCCAGACAGCAAAATCGTGGTGAGAGAAGTAGAGGTCAGTCCAGTTTAGACTCAGTTTGGGATTATCTAAGCCGCGGGGTGATGAGTCTGGCACAGACCTTTGGCTGGATGAAACGTGTTTGTTTTTTGGCAACCACCATTACTTTGGCTTCTCTGATCATTGCCCAGACTGTGCTGACTGTGCAAGGCTGAAACTTTTGAGTTTTAAAGAGCAAGACGCATCTATCAGGCAGCTCCTCTGCTTGGTCAGGTCCATGAAGGCAGGTGATAGCTCGGCTGGCAGTAGATTACTCCATAGTAAAATAAGTCTGACCAGCAGAAACATGGTGCTATCACATCCTGAATGAATCTGCTCTTGAAGCCAAACTACTGATACCCCAGTGAGTACCCTGGAATATTTAAATACCCCAGGCTGAGGATGATTTTGGGTCCTTGACTGTTAAATCTATTCCTGGGGCTTATGGGTCAGGACATTGTTTTGCATACAGTCTAGGGGTAATGCCTAAACAACTGCTCTGCAAGCAGTCCTGGAAGGCTCTCTGCAACCATGGTGCAAATTCCTGCCTTTCTGATCCAGAGGACAGGACAGAAAACCTGATGCTGGGATCTGTGCTACAGCCCCCTTCCCTTTGGTTTGGTAGGAGGAACTAAAGGAAACCAGAGAAAGAAATATTAACACAACTGTCTTTGATCTGACTGAGAAATGTATTCACAAGAATAATATGTGAGAAAGGCATCAGAGTTTTTTGCCTGCTTAAAATTTCCCATTGTCTTCTAAGGAGCAAATACTTTGGTGTATATTTTGTTTAGCTGGATTCTTTTGCTATGATGGTCTGTCTACACTGACTAAATTCTTGTGCTAATGGCTCCAGGATGCTGCATTTAAAGATTATAATACATTTATAGCCCACTGATTAAAAAAACCAAAAAAGCAGCTGTATAAAAGCCAGGTATTAGCTATTATTAAATAAAAATAATTTACAGCTTACCACAGTCACAATGAATGAGATTGACTCACTCATGGGCTTTAGGACATTTTTTCTAGTTTTTGTTTTACGAGACTGTACATGAAGGATGTTAGCTCAGTTGGAGATTTTCTCTTTTACTCTATGCCAAGGTTTTCAGAAGTGACTAATGACTTTGTGTGCTTAACTGGAAACATTGTAATAACGCCTGAATTTCAGAATGGCTGAGCACCCATCATCTGAAATTTAAGTCCTTTTATGGTCGTTTAAATTCAGCTCTAAAGACTGAGATCCTCTAATTCATCAGGAACTCTTGAAAAGCTTAGAAGTTATGGAAATATATTAAAAAATTTAAGATGCAATTTCCTCCTTAAAAGCATCCCCATGCCAAATTTTCCGTGTCCCAATATGTGTGGAATTAGAAGAAAGAAATTGGCAATTATTGAATGCAATATGCTTTGAGTTTATGACAAAGAAAACATTGTGTTCATTTCCTTACCACAGTGTGGTAGCCCTGCTTTTCTGATAAATTGTGATAGTGATAACCTTGTTTTTAAAGAGTGTTGTGTCAGTTCTCCAGATCTTCAGCATTAATCAGTGAAGTAGTTAAGGGAATTCAGCCTTTGTTTTGCTAAGGTGGACACAAATCTGTTGTCTTTATACAGGAAGGAGTGATTCACGGGATGTTGCAAGCACAAGAGGCTTGGGATACCTGGGAGTGAACATCCCACACAAGATGACAATACTCTGTATTTCTTAGACTTTCTGGTGCTGTGCTGCCAGAAACCCACATAACCCACTGTTAAGTAGTGGACACATACTACCTTTCACTTATATTGTCTTTGCAGATACGGAGTCAGATCTGTCTTTGATACCCACTGGTGCAAACTACTGCCAGTTAAATTACGCCATCTGACACCAGGTGGGCTTAGCATTTCGTTGCTCAGTGAAAGTTGAAGCCTTCCCTCAGGTAACTGGAGAACTCTGGCTGATTATCTCATAAAAATCAGCTGTTGCATCAGGCACAGAATAGGAGGAAGTGAGTCTCTTAAGGGAATTGTATCTATATGTATCTGTAAGCTTTTACTCTGCCTAGCCAGGCAGTTACCCGCAGCTTAGATCAGATCTGATCTTTTTATGCTTTCCTACAGGTTTGCTTCGATTGTCTCCCATTTTCCAATAAATACTCTAAGAGATCACTGGACAATTACTGAGGAGGTCCCTGGGAACTTTTCCCAGGAGGTTTATCCATGGCATGCAGAGTATAAGGGACTTGCCCAGGATCATGTGCTCCCAGATACACAGGGCACATGGACGGCTGTTCCCAGAAGTGGATGCCAAGAAGCAAGCAAGTGAGGGGCATGGGAATAGCCTTGTGACCGCAGCCCACAGTAGCAGTGGGAGACTGAGCTATACAGCTGGACTGTGAGAAATTAAGCGGCATGTTTGGTTTTGGAGTGAGAAATTCAAGTGCTTGTCTATAGCACGCTGGACATCACTGAGCACCCAGATTTACAGCAACAGTGCTGCACAGAGGTGCTGCGCATCCTTTGTCTCTGTCTGACTGATCATTTCATCACCTGGATGGTCCTGAAAATTTAGCTCCTGGCAAGGACAGAAGAGTAAGTTTATCTTGGCATCTTCCACTCTCTTTTAATTAAAAGGTTGTAGCAACTATTATTTCCTCCAAATATTTTCCCATATACTACCTCTCTGAGCCTGGACTGTAATCCTAAACTCATTCCTGTACTGCCTCTTTATCTTTCCAGTCTCTGTCTTCGTATCATTTGAGTGCATTCTCTCACAGGCTTCAGCCAGGGGACCCACCACATTTGTGGAGGACACAGTGGAGACAGCAGCTTTTCCTATTTTCTTAATAGCTATTTATTTTATAAATAAATTCTTCTTGTCCAGACAAGCTTACTCCAGTCTGCTTTATGGAAATCCAGCAACACACATGAGAATCTATCTCATGCAACTCCAGCTATGGCCAGGATCTCCAGGACCTCACTACTCACATCAGTTTCTCCTGTTGGGCAGGCTCCACTCCTCTTTTGACTGTGCCAAATACTCTCAGGTCTGGCCAAGAGCAGCCAGGCCTGTTGTGCAGCTGCACCATCTGTAGTGGCAGCATAGAAATATAGAAACATGGAATATCCTGAGAGTTGGAAGGAACTCACATTGAACTCCTGGCCCTGCACAGGACAGCCCCAAGATACCAGACAATGTATGGTTTGTGTTTTTTTTTCCTTCTGTCCCAGGAATCACATGAAAAGTGTTGTTTATTTTTTTTTCTCCTGCTGTCCTGCACCCTCTGAATTACCAGCCTAGCAGTCAAAGTCATCAGCTACGCGGACATCACAATGCCAAGGGCAGCCTAATGCCACATGCCCCTGCATTACTTCTCCTTCTCTCTTCTCATGATGTGATGTGCTGGAATGGTTGCAGGAAACATAAGAGAAAGGAAGGTTTGCGAAACATTCTGGCTGCCCAGCCTGCTTTCAGCTGAGGGTGAACAGCTTGTGCTCCTAGACATACCCAGATGCCCACACACTCGTGATCATGGTACCTATGGCATTGTCCTTCAGCTAAAATATGTGATGTCTGTTTTAATAAGAGCAGAAAAGCAAGATATGTATGTCAGACATCAAAAGTCTTTGGACTGAAGAGTTTTGCAAGTGTAAAATAAAACCGATCTTTGGTGGGTTTTTTGTTTGTTTCTTTTGGTTTTGGTTTTGTTTTTTTTTTGGTTTTGTTTCTTTGGGGTTTTTTTTGTGTCTTTTTTAATGAGTCTAAGACTTTGGACAACAGGATTGCACAAGGAAGAATACAATTAATTGACTCTACTTGTACTCAAACAAAGGTACATTGCACTGGGTTAGTGTTTGGACTGGGTAGAAAAGGTAGGGCAATGGACTCTACAAAGGGTCTGAGAGATAATGCTGAAGGCATAACCAAACCAGTAATCTGTTGCCTGCCTCATCACTAGAGAATAAGGTTTACCCCACTTACACGGAAATGAACAGGGCCCTGGAGGTATTTCTGTAGAATGAAACACTGTCATCTGCACTAATCATGGGTCAATATGACCTCTAAACCTTCAAGGTCACATCTTCTGCAGGTAAGGAAGCAGAGCTGCACTGAAAGCACAATATCTATAAACACCGTGGTGCTACAGCCCCACAGACAGCACCCAGGGCAGCAAGATCTCCAGCAGAGTCGCAGCTGCAGGAAAAACGTCTGCCACCCCAACCATGTCCCATCTTGTTCCACTTCTGCTGACAGAGTGATTTTGGTAGCTAACTAGATGATCTTTAAAGTCCCTTCTGACCCAAATAATTCCATGATTCCATGATAACACCTTTATTTTTATCCTTTTCTCTGTCCATCGGTGGATGTCCTGTGCTGATGAACAGCACAACGGTGTCTGACAGCCAGCTCAAACAATATGATATTTTGGGGAGCTCTCCTACAGCTCCATCCCCTCCCAGCACAGCACCCCCCACCCTTCCAGCACCCTTCTCAGGCACTCAGGCGCCTGCGCCTAACTGGGGAAGCGGCTGGTTTTAATATGAGTTCTGAGCACTGTTTTGGTTTTTTTTATATCCTAAATTGCTTTCAAAGGGATGGTGCACCATCCCCCGCAGCCCGGCCCGCGCTGCCCCGGGAGTGGCGGGACAGCCTGTGCAGCCTCCAGAAGGTGGTGCCCTGCTGTTAGGAACAATGCTGCGAGCGCAGTCATTCCAGTTCACTGGCACAATGTCACACAAAACGCTTTGTGTCTGTCAGCACATTCCTGGAAGGTCACACTGAATGATGAATGCTCCTGTGTAGGAGCTGAGGAGGGTTTGGGTATTTTTTCTTCTTTTTTTTAATTCCTTTTTTTATTTTTTCTTTCCCTTTTCCCCATGAATTGCATCACTTGGCAGCCTTTCGGCTTCATTCATTTGACTCCTGTGGTTACAAACCTTTCCCAATTGTTGTGAGCCTGCTTCCTCCACAACCCCTCTGTGGCCAAAGCAGGATATTCATGACTGACTGCCCTGGAGAAGCTGGATGACTTCCAGCTACTTTCCACAGCAGAGTTGCTCACTTCCCTCCCCCCGAGGGCTGAAATATCCTGTGGTTCTGGTTAACTTTCTCTCCGGATGCACATCAGCTAAAGCATATGCATCATCATGTGATACTCAAGGTTGTTTCAGCACGGCTAATTGTGACAGAGGTTTTATTTAGATGCCATGTGTAAAAAGATGAATAAAGCACTCCAGTGAAGTCAGAAAGATATTTGACTTGATCCTGAATGAAAAGCTAATTTTAACTGGCATGTAGTATTGGAGTTCTCCATTGAGCTTTGCACATATGTCTAAGATGTTTAAATAATTCCAATAAACTATGATGTCATCTTTGTAGCTCCGTTGCCATTTCCTGTGATTTGGTTCATGATCTCTTTCCACTCTGAGTTCCTAATTGCTCGTGAAGCTTGTGCAGTTGAATGGGGCTCTTCTGTTTTTTCATATTCCCTTCCCCCATACAGAAAGTATGCAGACCTGCTAGTTTTAATTGGGGAAAAACACTTACAGCTAAATTCAGCCATTACTTCTCAATGGGAATTGACCAGCACCTGAGTAGCAGTAGTCACTTGGCATAGTACAGGCAACCACACTGAGAGGTATTTTGTTGGCTTGAGGAGTGCCTGGATGGGGAGGAGGGTTCAGAAGAACCCATGCCCAAGTGAAATTGAAAGAGGAACACTTGCAAACGGTATTCATGGACCTGTTCACAGGCTTATGTATGCACATGCTCTTCTGAAGGATGGAGATGCATTCAATGGGCAAGACGGTTAAGAGCCTCCAATACATCTGATTTTTTTTGAACAAATGCAGCAGCTTCTGAGCGGGGACCACACCGAGTACATCTGTTGAGGACTCATTCTCTGTTTCTGAAGCCATCTGGCAATATCTGTACTGTTAAACTCTCTTTGCCTTCACAAGAGTGTCTCCATCTAATTTGGCTAGTAAACAGTCCCTGATCTAGTACCTTAGGTGTGCCCAGGAACTGTTTGGAGGATGCTGGCAAGCCCATTTCAGAAGTGGTCCCAGCATTGCTGTAACCGTTCTCCAGTTCAGATGATGATGTGTTCTTGTGTCCTGGTTTTACTTAACTGGTAAGTATGGATGTGGTTGAACAAACTCCTGTGGGCTGTACAGGGTTGACCTGTCAGACTGAGAATCTTCAGTTTGGAAATAAGAAAAACATCCTTGAGCAGGAGAAACTGGATAAGGGGGAGAAAGTCAAGACAGAAAGTTAATTCTGGGCAAGGAAAAGTATCTGGACTTAAGTAAAAGACTACATAAAGCCAGAGAGAAAAAAAATCAGGGGCCAAATCAGTCCTTGGGAGTCAAAGTCTGTGAATTAAAGTAGGATATTATATTTTCCAGAAAGCTGCAAGAAAGCACATCTTGTTGCCAGTTCATTGGCTTGTAGGGAGAAACTAATCCAAACATCAAGGGGGATTTTCAGCAGCAACAAATAAGGTCATTTTGCAAATGCTTTGGTGAAGGCAAGCAAATTGCAAACTGTGGGATGAAAGGCAAAGAAGCTTGAGGACATTTCACACTTTATACATTTCTAGAGAATTCATCAGAACTTTCAAGTTGTTGAAGAAATGTCAGGAAGTGAAAAAGCAGAGGTTTTGCACAACCTATGGCTAACTTTAAAAAAAGTATTCCAGTCAGAGAAAGAAATTAAAATCTACTTGGATTTATTTTTTTCCCACGAAATCCCACGGTGTTGTTATTTCCCAGGTCTGCATTTACAGGCTCAGGTTTCTTTGTCTCTTCCCTTTGTACAGACCAAGGTACACAAATAGCATCAAAAACCTTCCTTGGGTAAAGGTCACTTTGGATCATGTGAGCTCTTTTGCAGCATCTCTAACAACCTGATAATGATATGTGGAAGTAGGTTGGTCGAGAGACATAGCAGGATTGAAATCACCTTTTTCTTTCCTCATCAGCATTTCTTGATGTCACTAAAGGGGGTTGCTAGTAGGACTCTTATCCCTTTATTGCTGTATCAAGCCATGGTGAATGGCCATGTGTGTCACTTGTGAAAAATGCAAGGAAGTACTGATGTCCGCAGAGCTTTGGATGAAGAGCTGGAGGCATTGTGTGGTGTGAAGCCAGGTCTATGCGTATTCTAGAGATGTGACAAAGATCTCTGCAGACATGACACAACCAGCTAGAACAGCCCATCTGTGGCCGTTCAGGCTTCACCAGAGGCTGTATATATTCATGCAGGATGCTAGCTTTGCAGTTGGTGGCTATAAGTCCACTGTGTCTGCTTTTCACAGGTTGCCTATAGCTCTCTCCATTGTGTCTAACTGAGGATGATATCCTCAGATGTCTTTGCCACATAGAAACTACACATCCAGTAGGGGAGGAGATCACAGAATCAAAGAATGGGTCAGGTTGGAAGGGGTCACAGTGGGTCAGCTGGTCCAGCCTCCTTGCTTAAGCAGGGTCATCCTAGAGCTCATTCACAGGATTGTATCCAGATGGTTCTGGAATATCTCCAGTGAGGGAGACTCCACAACCTTTCTGAGCAATCTGTTCCAGTGCACAGTCACCCGCACAGTAAAGAAGTTCTTCAGGTAGAACTTCCTGTGCAAATGTATATGTAATATGATGTCATGTACACAAAAAGCAATAAGAAGGGCAATGGTGCTGTCTGCATCTGTCTTCCAGGGCTGTCACAGAGATATTTGTATAACTACTCAGTGATAAGGACTACAGCTCATCTGACTGCATATGAGAAGAAAGCCTGCCAAATCTGCTTTTTTTATGTGTCCAGGAGCAAACCTCAGTGTGCCCTGCTGCAGCCAGAAGAGCCTGTAACAGAGAAGATAAGGAAAAGCTGCCTGTTATCACTCTCAGTGCAACACAGCTTGAGTACTCATGAGTCACAGTTTGCTCTCACCCCTGACTGAAGGAAAATGACTGGGGACATGTCAGGAACTTGAGAAAAGTAAGGACTCTAAGGGTCTTCTCAGGGTATTCTGACATGCACAGCACACCATTTGAACCTGAATAACAGCAAAACTGTTACCAACATCTGTAGAGTGACACCATTATGCACTTGTCATTGGGATAGAGGGAGGGAAGGAGTGGGTACTTGCACACACATGTATGAGAAAAAAGGATTAGAACTTCTGAAGTTCTTCAAAGAAGGTAGTTTGCTGTGCACTCTGAAGTTTGACTGTTATGGGTTAGTTTTCTGTTTGGGAGAAATTTTTCCATTTCCAACATGAGGCTGGGCTCAGCTGCTCCTGCTGGTTTCTCCCCACCCTGGGGTCAGGCAAGGCTGGACTTGGCTACTCCTGCCATCCCAGTGGGGCCAGGCTGGGCTTGGATGCTCCTACTGGTTTTGCTCCCTCTTATGCTGGGCTGATGCCAACAAAAAAAAACCTGCGCCACACACTCTGTGAAGGGGGCGGTGGTGAGTTGGGGGGCCAGGTGGCAATTGGCAGGCCTGGCTTGGCAGCAGCGTTGGCATGGAGGGGGACATGACCGGGGGTGGCACCGTCTGCTCTGTGCCATCGAGGCACACTGTGCTGTGTGGAGGTGGTGCTGGCTTCAGACCCAGCCCAGTGGTGGCCGTTCCCAGGGGTGTGCAGGCACCTGGCGGCCGTCCTGACCACTGGGGACATTTCCGGCACAACTGTGGCAGGACACTCGGGAATTTCCACCGCATGTCAGTTGACGCGGGAGCAAAAACGGAACTGTGTGGATGTTGCGCTTGCCCTCTTGGCATCGGGACAGGTAGGCGGTGTGAGCTCAGCTCTCGGTGTGGGCTCAGCAAGCAGCATGATTTCTCTCCCTGGTGCTCTTTGTTCTCTTGTCTCTGGCTCTCGGCGTGAACGTAGAGGTGATGTGTTCCCGCTCCAGTGTCACAGTAACTGCTCTGCCACTGCTGGATGGGAGCTCGGACCCCTCGGAAAGAGAGTCGCTGATCACAAAGCTTTCTTCCCCTTTTTCAACTGGAACATTGGTGAGAAACACATCTGCCCCACAAACTGGCTTGGACTGTGCCTCACCAGCTCCATGGTCACCTTTTTCTTGGCAGATGCCATCTTCTTGTGCATGCAAGACTTAACAGAGACTTAAAAGTTAACCCAAGCGGGAAAAAGCATTTCTTTTCATTTTCAGTACAGGTTTTCAGTTGTTTCTGGAGATATTGTTTCGTGTTCTGTGTTTTTCTCATTTCGATATATATAGATATATGTATTTATAATATTCATATTTAATAAAAGAGCTGTTATTGTTTTTCTATATTTTGTGGTCTCATGTTTTCAAATTTGATTAGTACAATTGTCTTAAAAACAAGACATTGACGCATGCAAATAAAAACTTCCTGCGTATTTTTGTCTCTGCAAAAGGCACTCACATACCAAGATTCTGAGCACTTAGAGTTATTTGAGACTGAAACCTCCTCTACCACAGACAGTGCAACTGGAATTTTCCTGGTTGTCTTTATCTGAGGTAGCAGAAGAGCTCCCTTGGAAAGACAACATGACTTTCTCTGCTATGGCCCATAATCAGCACTGACAGAAGAAGACAGCACCATATTTTTTTCCTCAGCTTCTCTCCCTGCTGTCTTTGTGAGGATAAAGGTGGGTGAGGACAAACTTTCTCCACATGTGAGATGTCATCCTCCTGGGTGGTGTGGGACTCCTGTGTCCTGGCTTCCTTCATGTGTTTGTCATAGACAAAACCTATACTTGCTTTCAATTTTGTTCTTTGGAGGCCTCTGAGAGGGAAAGGGCAGGACACTGTGAGATGGATGTGAAAGCTATCAAATGTATTTTTCAATTACCAGTACAGTAAGGATAGGAAAATTCACTATTGAAATCAACAGGGGTCTTTTTAATGGCTTCAGCTGGGCTTGGATTCTTACTCTAATTGTGTTCCTATGCAGGGTTTGAAGACTGGGAGTCACCCACCTAACTATAGGTATTTGATGAAGATGTCTAAGGTGGAACAATACAGAGACAGATGTAGTCAGGCGGCAAGTCAGACTCTCTGATTGAACCCATCCCATGCTGTTAACAGTGAAAAGTCATTACAAAGCTTAATCTTTTAATTTGTTGCCTTGAATAGTGCCCAAACTTAGTGGGAAGAGCAGGTTGAAGCACCTCAGTACCCAACTGAAACAGTGGGAAGATTAGTGCATAGTTTTCCTGTGTCACACTTACTAAGATTAGGGTGAAAATGAGCATGTGTTGTTGAGTCTGACTGAGGGATGAAGAAGGAATATAATAAATTAGAAAAATTAAAATAAACTTATATTTTTATGCGTTATCCTAATGTAGCTACAATGTTAAGAATTTATCACCTGAGATAAAAGACTTAATCTTTACTAAACCCTTCAGAAATTGTTTTAATAACATTAATCAAGATGAGCTCATTTAGTGCTAATGGGGGTGTTTTAAGTACTTTTATAGGATTTTCACTGAAATTCAGAATTAAATAATTGGGCCATTATTCTAAAGTGTATTCGTCATCCCTCAGGGAAGTCCCAGTTTCTTGGATTTCATCTGCCTGGTTTTATTTCCTCTCAAGCATTAATTCTGATTGTCCTTGACAATTTTGGAGCGCCTCCTCCCAGTTATTAATTTGACTCTCTTCTGGGCAGTCTGAGGTTGGTTGCCTCTGATAATCTATTTTGTCAATGCAGTCATGGACAAGAAAGATTTAAAATACCACTAAATGAGGGTGGTGATGGATGATGAGACAGGAAGGGTGCCGGTTGCCATCAGCTAAAGGGTCTAGTGAGTTGAGTTTTTTCGAACATTCAGACTGCTTGACCAATTGGGTAATTAATTGCCCAATTCTCCCTGATGTCACCTTAAGTGTGCTTAATCTTTGTCTGTAGTCTTTGCAACCTGGAATACACTGGCAGTGGCTGAAGGGATTATGGAAGAAAGGCAAAGAGTTACGGACTTAGGTCAGCTGCCCAAATTTATGTTTTTAATGCCAGCTGATATGCCAAAATGTGTCTGAAGCATCCCCATAATGATGGCAGGCATAATGTAGGATGTACGGTACACCTTTGTCTTCCCTGAAAAGCAGTTAGATGCCATGAGTGATCTGAAATAACACTAAATGTTTTGGGCAGTTGTATTGAACCTTTGTGGTTGATTCAAATGGAATCCACTTGAAATTAGGACTTCACATGTCCACGTATATCCATTTATACATAAACTAGGTATCTAGACTCCTGTTATAGTCAGTGGAGATCTAGTTAATGCAATCACAGAAAAACAGTGTGTCATTTGGCTGCTGAGACACTATCTGTCTATGCTCAGACAAGCTGAGTCGCTCTCCAGACTCTGGTGACTGTATACAGTAGATCTCTGTTAACACACTGCAAACTTGGATGCCTCAGGCTCAATTCAGCTGATTGAACTTTGATGCCTAGTGCCATAGTAGATGCTCTAGAGTGTCCTGGCTGGCCTGCAGCCCTATCTTCAGCAGACACAGGTCATCTCTGCCAGCCCAATGTGGACATCTTAGAAATTTTATGATACCTAAAAAAATTGCAAGATGACTACATGTTGGCACCAAAGTGCTGCCTTTGTCACAGAGTGCAGGATGCAATACAGGGAGTCATTTCAATAAAAATGCTAAAACTCTGAGTCATTTGTGTAATGATATGTTCATTTATATGATAGTCATATTATAAGATTTTATTTAATCTGGTAGGAAAGCCTGTATCAGCCATTCCCAGTTTTGATAAATCATAGGAGATGTTGCCATTTCAAACTCCATCAAATTGTCAGATCATATTCTACCAGCATGTTTGGTAGTTCACATGCCTAAAGCTACAGAATGACAGCAAAGATTAATTGTAACACATTTAAACAAGAAATAGTGATTCAAAATAGTACAGGCTGGTAGATATATGAGGGGAAAAAGAAGGAAGAACATTATTTTGACTTTATATCTTCTCTGGAAAATAAGCTCTGAAAATGCATTTGAAAAGATTATCCTCAGTATAAAGATCTTTACTCTGATCATTGTATTGAGCACAATAAACAACCCATATTACATACAGCAAACCTTCAGCTTCATAAATTCTATTTTCCAAGGCTGTATGAGAAAGCGAAGATCAAATTTCGTAACCAAGGTATGTATATCTCGTAGTGTGTACATTCTGTTTGGTATCAACTCTTGTCAAACCACTTGAAATTTCAGATTTAACAATTTCTAATTTTTTATTCACAGAAAGAAGTTGAACCATTACACTGAACTACTAATGTGACTGAGGATAATTATTTTCAGGATAGAATTGGGTAGGATCATTAAGATGTTGTATTTTTACTGTGTAAAGTATCTTTATTTTTGTGTGCTTTGTTTNCCAGAGAAGGCACCGTAGCACTTTGTGGTTCCACAGATAGGTCTCAGGTTTTGCAGCGTACATTAGACATAGCTTATGACCATGCCAAATATGTTAGGAGGTCAGCATCCAGGTAAAAATATATGACATATATCCTGTTTACACTTACATAATTATAATAGTTCAATCTTTTACACAAAACTGATGCAACAAGTTTCCATTTTAGGAGGTTAAACTCTGTCCACATAGGTGATAAATGCTCTGTTGCAGGCCACAGCTGACATTTATGTGTCTCCACTACAGCTGCATGTTACTCAGTCTAACAATGCCTACTGCATCCAGTCCTTGAAATTACTTAAAACTTCCAAAGGTCTAACTTGATTTAAGCTTTGCCTAAGCAATAACTGAGTGAGGTTTTCAGGATTTCTGTTGCAGCAGGTAACTGGTGCAAAAATGAAGCTGAAAAATTGACACCTCTTGCCAGTGTTATTCATGCCAGTGTTACACCAAACAATGGTCAGAATGGCCATGTCTGGAGAGGCCAGTTTGTCATGACTAACCCAGTGGGCTAGAACAGAGGAAAAGCAGTTTGATTAATTGTAACATTTGTTTTTATTTAATAGGTTCATGGATTCCAAGACCAAAAGGGAGCACTCTGATTATCTAGTCTGACCTCATACAGAACAGAGACTGCGGAGCTTCACCAGGTGATTCCTGCACAGGCTGAACCCTTCTTCCCTGGGCCATAAGGAAACTCTCCAGCCAGATATATGGGTGAGCATTACCTCATGGAATACATTGGGCTATATCCTGAGTTCATTTTACCATCTTGTAAATCCTGAGAAGTTTCACTTGGCAACCAAGGGCTTACATGAATGAAAGAGAAATCAGAATTTGGCTCACTCTTCCTCACAATATGGTATCCAGTGGAATTTTTTCTTTGCTCTCCTGTATACGACATGTAAGATACATATTTATGTACTTGTGGTACATTGCTTTTTCCTGAAGTGTAATGTTTCAGTCAAATCAGTGAAGTTTAGGTAACTTGGTCCAATCATAGATTTTGGTTTACTTTAGATGACAAGGAAGAATCTTCAATACTTTCATTGCAGTTTATAGATGTGTCTGACCTTCTGCCCTGCACACATCAGATTTCCTACCTAATATCAGCACTGAATAACCAGAGAAAAACCTCAAAAAATATTTAAGAATCCACCATATCATTAAGCAGCTCCTTCTAACCTTTTTCGGAACCTATATGCCTACCTTCAGAGAGAAAAAAAGTGAAAAGAATGACATTACAGACTGAAAATCCGTGAGAGTAGTCAAATTACATATTTATCCTTCCTGTTAAAAGCAAACCCAACGTATTTTAAGTACCACTCAATCTAATGTGACAAGAAATTAAACAATTCATGTACACTCACTATTCAAGTTAATATTCTGCTGCTCAGAAATATTCTACATCTGTGTGTCTAATTATAGCTAAATAGCAGACAAATACTGTTGTATTATAGTCAGCAGGGAAAAGAGGAGTTAGGACAGTCATGTGTGTTAATCAGGTTACTAGGTAGCTAAATCTAGATTTCTGGCAGCCAAAATTTTCAAGGTCTATATATGGCTGAAATCACCTGGTTTCCTTGATACTCCCAATTATTTGCATATCTATATCTCATGCATTTTGTCACTCTTCTTTTCAAAAGAAAAGGATGTAGTTCCTTTAAGTCCTGAGTCTAAAGTGAACATATGAAAATGATCCATGATGCTATTATCCCAATGACACTTCCCAAGTGATACTTTCTAATATGAGAAAAATTTGTTGCCATGGTGACTGGCCTGACCTGAAACAGTTCAGCTGATGCTGAGCTTCCTTTCCCTTCCCCCCAAAAATGAACTAAATATCATCTTTTGGAAAGGCAATTTTGATTAGTTAATGGCAATCTCTCGACCTGTTGTTTATACCATATTGGGTTATTAACACTCTTAGTTAAAAGAAACAGAAAATTTAAAGAAAAGTGAGCTTGAAAGTAGGCTACAGTTTTAACTGAAAACTATCCTTGTAAAAGAATGTTGTGGCATCTAATTTAAGACATCATCTAATTTAGCTTCTTTTGAATGGAAATGGAAAGTTCAAATGTGCCATTAAAATCCAAGAATTCCAGTACTGGGTGAATTCAGCATTACCTACCCACAGATAAAGTAGACACTGACATGCTAAAAGTTCCTTTGATCCTTTAGCAACTCAGTTAATTTGCTTCATCATTAGCATGCACTTTAATCCTCTATTGGATTAAAAGGTAGCCTTTCCCTGATCCTCTAGCAAAGATATATTTTGTGGAAAATTTTCTTTTCTTTGAAAGGGATGTTAAGGAGGAAAAGTCAGAAGTGACATCCCTCTGCAGTTCCAGTAGCAGCTGGGACTTGTTGCATTAATGGTGAATAAAGGGCTGAAATCCACAAAAGGCCACAGGTGTTAAGGAAGGAGTCAGATGGCTTATCAGTGTTTAAAGGCCAAGAATGCAAACCACAGGGCCCATGCTCAGAACCAGCTATGACTTCACTGGTCAAGTTTTCCAGGCATCTAGGGAAAGGTTACAGCTGCTTAGTGTGATCCAGCTTGCCTAAGGGACATGCCTGCAGTTCCTAAGGGCAGCAAATTGAAGAAGCTTATATATATAACCTGGAGATAAAGGCAGTTTGCCTTTAGAATATAGATCAGACTTCTTCTCTGATACTTCACGCTTCCTGTATTTCTCTGTTTTTTTTTTTTTTAATAACCTCAGTTCAGGTATGTCAGCTGTAGAGCAGGAGTGGAGTTTGGGGGAAGGATCTTGGGACCCTTCTTTCAAACTCCTTCAGAATGAAGCAGCATTGCCCACTGTGAATCAGCAAGGATACTGACCCCTTTTTCTTTACCTCTCTAGTAATAAGTCATCCTTCCCACACCAGCATCCTTCTCCTCCATGCTGAGTGCTTCCACCACCATGTTCCAGACTTAGACTTCTCTTGCTTTTTTTTCTTTTTACCTCAGGGCTTTTGCAGGTTTGATGCACTTACGATGCAAATGATGTTCCTACTTTCTGACAGGATTTCAAGTCATGAATTTTAGCCTGTGCTTTGGAAACAAACATGCTGGTATTTAGTGGCTTGCCTTTTAGGCAGCAATTCATCCAGTGTGTGGGCCTCCAGGTCTGAACAGGGAAATGGGGGTCTGAATGCAGGATGGTGATCTCAAAGAGACATAGGAAATGTCTCCATGTCTCTTTGCAGGATATGGTGTATAGTAATGTCAGGTGAAGCAACNACATTTTCTCTTCCGTGGCAAAGGAAGAAGGAGATCATATCAACAAAAGGACTCTGAATCTTCCAGGTTCTCTCTTCCCACCGTGGGGGAGGGGGAGCTGCAGCCTCCTTTTTATCAGAGAATATTTGTCTCTCTGAACTTATTTGTCCCAAACCAGGACACTTGGTCTGTGTTCTTGGAACATCATTTCACCTTTCCAAAGTCTATTTCACAAAAGAGAGGGGACTCATTAAGAACTGCTCAGAATATGTCCGCTAAAACAATAGAAAATTAGGTTCTTAGCTAGCTGACCAATGATATTGATGAAAAACTTTGGCATTGCTCTAAATTTTCTCCCTTTTGATTGGAAAAATTATAAAGCAGAATTGTTTGGCTTTCAGCCCTCTTTAGCTTACAAGATTTTTGCTTTGCTAGATCTTTTTTCAGGAAAAGATAATTCTGAGCATCAATATTTATATAAGACATTTCAGAAACTGGCAATGAAAAATGATCTTGAAATGCAAGAAGCAGTAGTGTTGTAACTGGGGACACCAGCAAAGCAAGATTTGTAGGGAGAGTAAAGTTTTTCAGTATATCATCTTATAATTGGGGAGAAAAAATGGGCATGCAAGCCCTTCCTCAGACCTCACTAACTTACAGAAAAGCTCTAGCTAGTAATAGAGGTCAAAGAAGTATGCTTTCAACTTCTCCAGAATTGCTCTCCAGAGAATGTAATTGCTCTCTTTCACGCACACAAACATACACAAACAAGTCTGAAAACCACTTATCTTGAACAGGTCTGTAATCTGCCAAATACCATGTTCTCTGAAAGGTTACAAAGAAACATGGGATTCCTCTTACCCCAACAAACTAACTGACTTTGACAGCTAAATTTCCCTTTAAATATGTTTAGAACTTCCTTTATATAGAAGTGTGAGTCATTCTGACAGGCTTAATTTGTACTGAAAAATGAATGTGTTAAACTTATTAGCCATTCAGGTTAAAAAGACTGTAAACAGTATATTGATGACATTTGCACTTGGTGTGCTACACCCTGTGTGACTAAAAGTGAAATTTTAAGTCAGTAAAAGACATGCTGAAGATTTGCTAGAAATTATATCTTAATGCCTTTCTGCTCTTGACTTGATATTTCCTTGATATTTCATTTTCTCTAATGAAGGAAAAATTATAAAGCTGATGGTGCTTTTTTAAAGCAGTTGTATTTATGGCAATTTATTCATGTTTCCAGCAGAACTAAACAACTAATAGCAAACATAGAAGTTTGTTGGAGTTAATAGAACACTGCATGGTAGACCAAAAGATCTGTTTGAGTTTGAAGACACATAAATTGATACTTAAGGAGATGTTGAAGTTTCAACCTTTGTTTAGAGGCCTTGACATTATCTGGATCTGAACTTCTCTGTCTTGTTTCTGTGCTAAAATAGTTTTAAATAAGAGTGAGTGGAAGAGCTGTGGTATTCAGAAAGCCAAGTGTGAAAAGGCAGGAAGGAGTATTCAAGAACTTTCTCCAAGCTCTGAGCCTACCAGCTGTATGGTTAGACCTTGGGTCTCAAGCATTTCTCTGAAAGAGGATACAGATCTCATCTGAGAATGTATCAAGAGTGTATCAAAGCTTTTGACTTTAAACGGTCTTCCAGATTACTACTAGGGACACATAAAACTGGCAAGTTAGAATTAATAATGGTAGAAAGAACTCCTCTGTGCCCTTCATAATTAAAGAGCGAACAAGATCATACAGTCTGAGAAGACTCACTTATTGTGCTATGATCTTGGCCCTCTTTGGGAACCGGTAGCAGTTACTTTGGATCCAAATCAGCCCTTCTCAGTAGGTCAGGTACAGAGTGGCATCTAACGTTGAGGCTGATCTTATCAGTATAGCCCCTTCTCTGTCTCCATTTCTTCAGCAACTAGCAGTTCAAGAAGCTTTAAGAAGCCTAGCCGTATCGGGTAAGGCACAATATTTAAATTTCCTTCATATTTATTTTATGGAGAATTTTCTATTGCCAAGTACTTGAGAAATGAATGGTAGTATGGGGAGATATCTCTAAATTAAAGACACTGTAAGGGTTTGCTTAGAAATCATACCTTCGTCACTGATACTTGGAAAATCTTCATAGCTCATTATCATATCCAGAAGATATATCTGTAGTCAGGAGGGAAATGTGTACTGAGGTTACTTTCCAGTGCTATCCAGACCCTCTACATTTTTCTGAAGTGTATCAGCAATGTGAAAGAGAAGATAATGAGAATCCAGAATCGCTGTCAAATAATGGCGCACAAGAACAAAAGAGGATTAGGGGTGTATAAAAATGAACACTCATCTGATCTGAATGTGTCAGTTGTATAAACCCTTGAGTAGCTGACAGCTTTGGTGTGATATACTCTGCAGAGGACTTTGTTTTCCTTCCTTCACTGACAACCTTTCTGCTGGGAATCCAAGACATTATTATATTCCATGGCAAATGTT
This sequence comes from Calyptomena viridis, assembly GCA_013390005.1. Classification (NCBI taxonomy): domain Eukaryota; kingdom Metazoa; phylum Chordata; class Aves; order Passeriformes; family Eurylaimidae; genus Calyptomena; species Calyptomena viridis. The sequence goes on along the minus strand of WEIV01006155.1, from coordinate 31,972 downwards.
TGCAGTCTATGGAATGGTTAATGAAATTGTGTAACTCATTTGGAGCATTTTAACCTCTGTGTGTGTTTACTTTCAAAAGTGTTTATGTGTTTTGCATCACATTTGCCACCAGGCCAGACCGTAGCTCCTCAAAGTATCAGGACTCCTGTAAAAGCACATACCAGAAAAAGTTGCAACTTATATACAGAAACAGTAAAAGGAGACCAAGTGCATGTGTAAGTACAAATGAATCTAAGTATTTTGGATATCTTTTTGTTTGGATATGACTATCTTTCCAGATTGAACTACAATAACTTAATAGTTTCAGATTTTTAACATAGTGAGTCAGAAAAGATAAATCCAAGTGAACCTCTATGCTCTTGTTGCCTTAGGATTCTAAAATTGATTTTATGTGGTGCAGTCTAAGCTAGGTTGTACCAGAAAAAAAGAAAAAAATTCCACTCAGTATCCAACAATTCTTAAAAGAATATTTCTAGGGTTGCAGATGCAGAGATTTAAAAATTAACAAAATACCAAAATTAATGTTGTCTGTGGTTTTCCATTCACTTTCTTAGGTTGCACTATTGAATTAAATAGTTACATATGATTTTTCCTATTCTGTCAGGGGGATGAATCAGACTTGTGTTGTGAAGGCATCTGTTGCCTGTTAAACTCCCTGACTCATCTGTTGCACAAGTTGGAAGATGTGGGATGAATGAGATGGTGAACAGTAGGGTGAAAGAGGGTTGTCTGGTGGCTGAGGTAGATGGTTGTCATTCAGGAGAACTGGATTTCATCCCTGCCTCTGACACAAAGATCATATGAGGAACTCTGGAAATCATTTAAACAAGGGTTGCTATATTCTGCCATGAACATGAAGAAATTGTACGATCATCTTCACATTTATGGATTCACATTCACAGATATGGATTTTAGTTTCTTCATAGATCTCTCTGTCACAACCAAGCTTCTTCTGGCTCTCCTGCTTTGTCCTTGCTCCGGAGAGCATACTAGTGGGCTGAGTCCCCTTATCCAGTAGTGACCATGCCAGGACCTTGCTCATTACCTTACAGGGTCTGTGGCACTTCCAAGGCTCAGGATAGGGAAGAAGTGTCCTATGAGAGATAAGAGTGCAGACTGTGCACTATAACCAATGGAGGACCACCTAGCTCATCAATCTCATGATCTTTTCCTCAAGTTTTGAGAAATAAATAATATCAGATTTTGTTCATATTCAAGAGGTCGGAGCTGATTCCTCCTCCCAGCAGTTCTTTTGTGCTGTCTCATGCAGGTAGCTAAATGCTTATGAGCAGTACTGCTTCTGGCAGAACTTGGCTGCTGGATATAAGAGGGATACTACAAATTTCACACATGTGCACTTGCAGGGGGTGACATACCTAGTTGGAGAAAGGACTGAGCTGAAAGATTTTGTGCTTAGTAGCTCTGAGGATGGTTGTGCTCGGTTTTTTTGCCCCTTCAGCAGAACTGTTGGGCTGTCTGCTGTTGTTTCAGTCCCCTTTCAATCCTGTTTGAGTCTCATTCCAGTTCTGTTCCAGCCCAATGCCTAGGTCTTCACCTAACACCACAGAAACTGAGCAAATCCCGGTATGTCTCATTTGTGAATTCTTATCCCATTCTCACTCTTTTTCTTTCCCAAAACTTTTCCCTCACCAAATATTCAGCCAGTCTTGGTCAGCCCTCAAATCTCTTTCTGTGACCTTTATTCCTGTGCACTGGCATCCAGTCTCTGCAGTGGGGTCCTCATCCCATTCCTTGTGCACTCTTGAAAACAGCTTCTTTGCACAAAACAGTCCCAATCTCTTCCCTCAGCGAGACCATGGCCACTGCTTGGAGCTATGGCACACCTTACTCTGTGCCATACTCTACCCCCTACTCCTTTTCCAGGCTTCCCAATGTGCTGAATCCTTCCCAGAAAGACTTGAGGACAAAATTTTTAACACGTCCTGTAGCAATAGGAGAAGGGGTAACGATTTTAAACTAAAGGAAGGCAGATTCAGACTAGATATATGGAAGTGATTTTTTATGAGAGAGATGTCCAGAGAAATGGCAGATATCCCATCCCCGGAAACATTAAAGATCAGGCTGGATGGGGCTCTGAGCAACATGATCAAATTGAAGATGACCCTGCTGCTTGCAGGGGGATTGGACTAGACAACTTGTAAAGGTCCTTTCCAAACCAAACTATTTCCATGGTTCTGTATTTCCATGGTTAGGCCCAGTCTCTATTCCTCGTCTAGACCTCCTTACCAAAAATCCACATTTTTCTACATACTTCCTTTTCCTGACAGGCTTTGTTCTGCTTCTTGTCCTTGTCCAACAGGAGGTTGGTATCCCCCTTCTCTGTGATGCTCTGTTTCAGCAATGGGTAGACTGAGATTGGAAAAGATACCAGCTCTCTGTGGCTACATTCTGTGCCTACAGCCGCTCCAGCTCAAGACATGTTGGGAGAGCCATTACGGAGAAAAACTGTTTTCATTCCTATAATCTGTGCTTCAAAATATTATTTTTTCCAAAACCTTTATTTTTCCAGTGACTGTGAAGCACATACAATTTGGCATTTACAGAACTTGTAAGGAGCTTGGACATACTCAGGGAAGATGGCTGTTAAACTCTGGCAAGTCTTTATGCAGTATGTCTAAACTACGAATTGTCAAAGATTTGTACCTTTTTTGGGTGTGCATATATTTCACAGGAAATAAGAATGAATAAATGAGGTTTATCCTTAACAAAAGCCACATTCTTCTGCCATTCAGGGTTCCTGCAAAACACAGAATTCCAAAGCTTTGCAGTTACATTTTTTAAAATGTTGTTTAGCAGTCATTTTTCTTTTCTCCTCTGTCTTTTTTATTAAAGGTCATCAATTTTTAAAAAATCAGGTAGCATGAAAGATGGCAAGTGTGAAATCTCAGAAAGTTTCTCCAAGCTTCCAATGAAAACAAAAAGAAATGTCAGGCAGCCTTAGCTGGTTTGAAAAGATAGACACCCAGCTGAAGCACAAATGGACCTGCTATGTATGTTCATATCTGTTATTGAGCCAAAAATTTTTTGGAAGTCAATTAGATTATCTCTAGTCCTTGTACTCAAGTACTCCAAGACTATATAGGTGTGCAAATACAAAGAAAATACCTTTTCCCATTCTTCAGTGTCTCTTTTAGGAGTCAGATCCAGATTTCCTTTTTCACTGAGGAGTAAAACACCTTAAAAGGAATGGAAAAAGTGAATATATGGTGTCCTGCTACATTCACTGCACTGGAGTGGTGGTTCAGAGCCTCTCAATGGCAGTGCCTGGCCGTGTGCAGTCTCATGGAGGAGTGGTGCTGCCTCTTTGGCATGTGCAGCTGAGTTCTGGGAAGCCACAAATGGGGCCATTCGTGTCTGTTTGGCTGTGAAGCTCGTCTGAGAGGAAGAGGAGAGGGAGATCTCATAGCTCTACAACAAGTAATTTTTGTTATGGAAACTGATTTTAAATTTGTTCCATATGAATCTTGGGAAAATGAACCATTTGAGAAGTTTATCATAATTCTAGTCTAGATAAACAGCTCAATAAAGAATGGAAAATATGTATTTTGTCAGAAGGCACCACTGAAAAATATTCACATATGGCAATGATTTCCTCTGGATTCAGCAAAAGATTGGCTCAGGAGCCTTCTGTAGATACAGATCAGATTTATCACTGTGGTAATGTCACCTGACTTACACCATATTTAAGCTGTGAGTCAACAAAGCAGAAAGACCTAGTTCTTCAGCATGTACAGTATTTATCCTCTTCTTTTCCATTCACTGGCGCTGATTTTGTTTTTAACATTATTAAGAAGTTATTCTTCATAGCTAAGGTTACAAATGAGTTTGTCTTGAAAGTTTGTTTTGGCTTCTCCTTATGACCTACCCTGCCACTTTGCTGCTACAGGACCTCGGAGACAGTAATCCCAGCCGAGAAAATGATAATCCATCTTTTCAGAATGTAAATTGAGTGGAAGGTTTCTTGGATTCTGGCTCTCAGAAAATGAAAGTGCTCCCACACCAGAAAGAGATGTCCTCTTTGTTTTGTTCCTTTGTCCATCTTCAAGAAATTAGCAGAGAATTGCTTTATTTCTCTGGGGGATATTCTAGATGTTTCCCCATCATCCTGAAAAGAGACCTCCTGTTTTACTCATCACGATTTAAAGACAGACATTGGTTAGAATAAGGAGAAAAAAAACCAAAAAAGAATATATATTAGTGTTTGCTCTTTGTAATGAGCTGAACAGATTGTGGATTTGACTGCTTAAAGCCTGCAGGGCAGTGATTCAGATATAGATCCACAATTTTTAAGAAATTAAGATGGTGAACCTAAATAAAAAAAATTGACCCGCTTAAAAAAAAAATCTGTCAACCTGAGGTCACTGAAGTTGCAGACCCCTCTCTTCATCCAGTGTGGCCCTGCATGTGTTGTGCAACTCTGTGCCCAGTATGGTCCCTACTGGGAGCAGCTGGGAGCTGGAGGGGAGAACAGGTCCTGCAGGGTACATTGCTGACAGTCAGGGACCCCTAATGCCCTCTCAGCACCTGCCTGCTTCTGAAACATACCCATGGCAGCGTCCTTCTGCTTTCTCCACTAAAATAGACTGTCAAGTGTGAAGGTAGCACACTGCCTTCCTCCACTCAATCCCTCTTCCCAGACAGAGTGGAAAAGCTGCTCATATCTGAGACTCTGAGGTGCCGCACTGCTGGGGAAGGTCTGGAATTTAAAAGAGTTTAAATCTCTCTCTCTTTTTTTTTCCCCTTTTTTAAAATTTTTTTAAATTTTTTTATTTCCTTTCACTTAGCACTGCCTCCAAAAGGCAGTTTAAGACAGCAACTAATTTGTGATGTAGTAGTTTTTATACAAAAGCATTTTAGGAATTGTAAAAATGTAATACAGGGACATAAATTCCATCCTGTGTGTCATAAAAATTGAGTGTAAATAGCTTTTTACTGGATTTCTTCCCCTGAACAACAAAGCAGAGTGTCCAAATTCAGTTTAATGTTTAAACTCTTTTGGTTTAGTTTAGTATGTTATTGTTACTAACTGCAGGAATCTCAGCCTAGGCTTGCAAATCTCAATCTAGGTTAGGTTTTTCATATTTGAGGGATGCTCAGTCAGCACAACTATAACATGCATCCTTAACACTGTCTCTGTTATACCAATGTACCTGAGATATGTCCCACTTATTAGGTGCAGTTCACAGACAGCCTGTGCATAAAGTCATAGAGAAGTAGGGCTTAAAAGATCTCAGAAAATCATATATTCCAGTCTTCTGGGTCTAGACCACTGACACATTTGACTCTTGCGAATTATTAAGGTACTCTGTTTCTAAAGATGCCTCTAGCATTCCCAGGAAGTCAATTACACCAGGCTTATAGTTTTTTTTCTTGCTTCTTCCTTGCACTGTCATTTAAGCTCATTATGTTTTTTTCTTTCCTGTCTCTAGACATAGAGAAAAGAGTACTCCTTTCCTCTTTGCAGCTGCAGTTCTGTGTTTGAACACAGTTTTTGTGAGACTACCCACCTTCCTTTCCAGTCTAGGTAACTACTTTTCTTTTATTCTTTCCTGATAAGCCACATAGGCTAGGTCTGACACATTTGCTCTGCTGAAGGTAGTAGATTTTGAAGTAGGTTTGATGAAAAACTTTGGACATTAATTAAAAAGAAAATAACATGGTACTACCATTGTGATGAGATCACTGCTCAAACAGAAACCAACTTCAGTTGATTACTTCAGATTTAACAGTTTAAATGATACCCAATGAGACAGCACAACAGATTTTTAGCCCAGGAAAGGTTATCTCACAGCAGGAGAATTCCCTTTTCAGATGTGGGAAGTGGGCACTAACATCAACATTGGACCTGAAACCACTGTAGCCGAACTGTATCACAAGAGAGACCATCTGAAAGCATGTGACTTGCTTAAAATAATGAACTTTAGAAATGAGAAAGCATCATTAACTACTCTTATCTGCCTTTGGTTTATGAGCCTGCAGGGGTAGCATAACATTTCCAAGCTTTTTCCTAGAAGCCTCTGTGAAAGAGACTGAAAACTGAGATAATTGGCTAATCACTTGGCTCTAGAAATAGAGGCTTTGGGAGAACACCAAATATTGTAATTACATTACTAGAATGGGTGTCATAACATTTTGTTTCTTTTTGTGTGGAAAATGAGAGAGCTGCAGTTGTTGATGAGTTCTTGGATAAGAAAAAGGTGATTCACACAGGAGCCCGTACAGCCCTTTCTCAAACATCAAGGTTGATTCATCGCAACTCATCGCTGTGATGGATTTCAGATTGTTGTGACAATTGTTTGACATGAAGAGAATTCACGTTGCAACTCCCTATGGCACACATCGTGGACCCAGGGGCCCCTTAAAGATTTGGCTGGGCATGGTATCAGCAGAATCTGATCTCAGCTGACATATCAGATGGAAATTAATTGTCTGGGGTATCTGTCCTGGTTTATCATTAATTTTTACCAAGTTCACTGTGGGATGTGGGAACCATCAATAGTTAATATGTGAAATATCAGATAACCATTAGTGAGAATTTGTGGGTATTCACTCTCAATCGCATTGCTGCAGCACTAACTTGAAAAGATGTTTTGCTTGCTATTGATTAGAATTTGGAGGAGAGAAATATTTAAACTCAAGACAGAGCTACAATTATGTGTGATGGATCTCAAAGTAGTTTAAATATTTACTTAATACATGATAATTTAAATGAATTAGACACTAGTTTACAATTGCAATCAAAATGTGTTTTCCCTAAGACTTTAGCTGTTCTAATGATACTTTAAGTGTAAAGAAAAGCCTGCTGCTTGATTGAAACATGTCCAAAAGGCATCACAGCTGACAGGAACTTGAATTGGTCTTCTGCATTCATTTCTGATAGCAGAGGCAACATAATCTGACAGCAGATGTTAAGCAGGCAACATTTCTCTTTTGCTCCTAGGAGCAGCTGACAAGAATCTGTAGCTTAAACAAACAAACACAACCACCAACAACAAAGTTGTCCAATTAAAATTGGCTTCCTTCTTTGGAGAGAAATACCATTTAAAAAACAGCAGGGGCAATTAACTTGTCTTGATTATTTGTAGAAGTGAGTACTTAACATATTTTGCATTGCTTGCCTAATTTTAATATTTGTGTTCTTTCTCTTCTATTTTTTTTTCTTGACCATTCTGTTTAACTGTGGCAGACTGATCTACATTTTCTGAAGGTAAGGAACCCTGACAATGCTTTTAGTCAGGAATATATGATCCTTATGTACCTCAAGAGCCTTCTGAGTTGCTCTTTGAGCTTGAGTACAAATCTTTTTATCTTTTTCTCTCTCTCTGAATTGTACAATGATTTCTTATTTATCCTCTGTAAAATGAATCTGTTTCTAAAGGGGGGATTAAAACCTCTTCCCCCAGTACTGGTTTACTCCAATAATCAGATGGTTAGAGTTTTCAGCTGTCAGCAGAAGATTTTGCCTCCATCTTAAGATATCTAAGTGTCTGCACCAAGGTGTCTACTTCTGCTGGAAGGGTCAGCAGAACTACAGTGCTGTCAGAGAAGCCTAAAGAGCAATTTAGATGCCCAGCTATTACCTGCCTGCTGTAGGGTGCATTGAGTAACTCTGCTGGGTGTACTAAGTAGCTCTCCAGTGGCTACAAAGGGAACTTAGACACCTCCAGCAGACATCTACATTTATTTAGGTGTCCTGTGCTTGAGTAGAATTCCCCCTGGAAGATTCCAGTCTCTATTTCAGACAAGACACCCACTATCACTGGAGATCCTCTAGGTTATGCACATCACATGGACTTAGCAGACGTGACACAGGCCCTAGGAAAGAGCTCCATCTTTTTAGATTAACAGCAGTGGCAGATACTCAGGTAGATAGCACTATGTGTCTGAGTTTGGGCAAATGAACTGAGCAGGGAGGATGGGATTTCATTGCCAAGGTATGACTGCAGATATGTAAAAATCTTGAAATAATTTGCATTCCTCCTGGAGGAGGACCTGGAGGTCCCAAGGAAAAGAAAAATCCAGCTTTGTCCTGGCTCTCCCTTCACATTTTCAAGATGTCTGCACTTCCTCTTCCTTTCAGTTACGATAAAAATATTGCTTGAGCTTCTGAGGGACATTGAACCAGGGTCAAGGTCCTTAATGATGCTGCCCTTGCTAAAAGTCTCCTTCCTTTGTGCACTGGATAATGTCGGAGCACAGGGTAGCTGGGGGAAGTACTGCTGTACTGTTTGCAATGCTGCAGTTTGCAAAATCCTTGTTATGGATTTGTGCTTCTATCCTGAGTGATGCTTTTTTGCATGTCATCCTTGTGGGTTCCTGCAGGAATGCTGGACCATTATTTTTTCTCTTAGCTGACCCAGTGCCTTAGAGCTACAATTTATAGTCCATAATGCCTACACTTTATTAATGGAATAACCCAGACATTATGTTGATAATAATGAAGAGCATGACCATATCAATGAACTGAGAAAACATCTTCTTCGTTCAATAATGACAGAACATTCATTTTGGGTGATTTCTACATCCCAAAATCATTGTCTATATAAAAATGTTTATGGCCATGCTGACCAATAGCTATATAGTGAGCTATTCATTAAAATTCCTTGGTACATTACTCCACTACATACCTTCATGTAATTCTACTTGAAAAAACATCAGACAAACCCCTAAAAAAGGGTTGCACTCAAACCAGCAAAGCCTGTTTAAAATCTGTGGCTCACAGTACACCCTCAGAGCAATTTCTGGATGGCATTCATGCTTCATTTAGTTCTGCATTTTGTTCTCCAAGAGCTTCTAATGAACATACTCAGGATTTAACAATTTCCTTTCTACAAAGGACTGATTTCAAGATAAAAAATGTTAATATTCACAAAAGCAACAACCAAACAATGCCCAGGCTCTTTTTTTAAGCAGCAAACATCAGGTTGCTTTCATGACAATATTGCTGATCTTGATGCAAAGGGATCAACCTACAATATTTAGACTTTGACTGTAAGTTGGATAAAAATGTCTTTGTTTCCCAAATTTGTTTGGCTCTAGGATATCAGCATGTTACCATAATTGTAAGTTGTAATTATGAAATTGTGATTGGGAGGCTGGTCTGAAAAAGCAGGGGTTTTACATTATTCTACATTCCCTTTTTGCCTATAGAAACTCTACTGACCTGTGATTTGCTCCATTAAGCCCATCTGAGGCATTATTGTTTAGAAATGATGAAGTTGCATATATTTTAGCCTAGCACATTGTGCATAGACAAATATTAGGATATTTTCTACTACTTATAATAATACTCAGCAATGCTCATCAAATGAGCAGTGAGTGGTGTCAGTCCTCACTCAGAATAAAATAAAAACCCACATATTTTGAGAGTGCAAATAAATGTGTACACTTCTATCTAAACAAATATTCCTCTCCTTTTAATAATAACCATGTAAAGAAAGTGTTTATAGTCATTACCAACAACAAAAAATATTTCTGTTCCTTTAACTATCATCATGGACTTTTTATGGAGAAACCTAATTCAGTGTACTTTCAGGAAAGTATATTAGTCTCTAAAAATGACTAACCCTCCCCTCCCTCGCTTCTTCGAATGTACATCTAGACATTTCTATTACTAGATCTATGGCTGAATTTTGAATGAGAATACATCCAAAATCTCTGATAAAAAGTACAAATAGGTCTTCAGTGTCTTTTTTCAGATGAATTTAGTGGAAATCTGGCTTAGGGCATATCAGACCACTGCAAGGATATATGAGAGTCATGGAGAAAAGAATCTCATTAATTAAAAGCCTGATCTAAGCAACATTCTTAATCTAAATGTCAACTGTAAGAGTTCTGAGCCTAAGGTTTCACATATGTTCATGTGTCTGGTTGAATCAGGAGTATGGGTTTATATTTATAGGAATGAGGTTTGTGCTTTTTTCCCGTTATTTTTTTTTTTTTGTACAGTAATATATAGCCACTTAAACTGATATTCTCTGCAGTCTCTTTACAAATGCCAAAATATGTTTCTTGCAGACTATAGAAAACTCATGGATATGAAGAAGTTACTCAACTCCTAAATGATACACAAACCAAATACCAGTGAAACTACCAGTGGTAAGGCACATAATTGGTACTGCTGTTACAGTCTATACAGCCTGACTTCGTGGCAAATCATTTATATGGATGGTTTTCTAAGAACTAACCTGTGTGTGTCCAAAATGAGAATGACCATCTGATACTAATTATTGTTCAGTTTAGGTAATGTGATCTCACATACTCTGGTTCCATCACTGTGTAAGTACAGATGATAATACTCAAAACCAGTGCAGACAGTGACAGAGAAGCATTTTGGAAATATTCTGCTTTGGCAAGGCAGACACGTTTTTGGTATTATTTTTTATTCTGTTCACATTTATCATTTCAGTAGAGATGACACAGCAAACAAATATTCCTACTCATTTTGTTCCTGTGGTCTAATATTTGACCATGACTCCCCAGTTAATTCCTATAGCAGGGGATTACTGGGTAATCTCTCAGTGAAGCACAAAATTATGTAGTTGTGGTGGGATCAGACTGGGTGCATTCAGTCTGACATAGCCATAGGTAAAATAATATGGAGGTCAAGAGAATATTAACAAAGATTTGGAAAACAAAAATTCACATGAACACTTGGACAGTCAAAATAGTCAGGATTCCATGATTCAACACATTTTAAAATATATTCAAGCCTTTAAACTACTGTTTTACTTTTCACTGTATGTTTCTTACCAGAGACTGCATCAGATAGTCTACTGGATTAAATATGATCCTGGTTTTCTTAGTGGTTCAATCATTTGGACTCTTTAATCTCTGTAAGATTAAACATTCAGAAGATCACCAACTTCAGCTTGAATTTCCCACCTCCATTTCTCCAGGTGGATGGAATTTTTAAGAACTGAAGTCTTGTAATGGTTTGAAAGATTGTCCTCATTTCCAGTTTAGATATACTTCTGCATAGTATATACAGGCTGTTAACCTGTTGCTTAAGAGGAGTAACTTCTAGCAGTAACATAACATAAAACCGAAACATCAAAGGTGTGTTAGGATGCCAGAAGTTGAGACCTAGGCTACTTAGCAGTGTTGAAGTTCCTTTGGAGCTAGATTAAGACTTGCACCAACTTCAATAGTGCCATCTAGTACACAGATCATCACTATCCAGAAAAACCAGAATGGTCTTAGGGCCTGATTTAAGTCCAAATTACTTGTGATCAAGCCTCACCAAAATGGCATGGCTCATGGAGGTCTCACAAAAACACATTCACATTACAATCACTATTCCAGTAAAAGTGCCAGTCTTAGCAGAGAGGCAAAGGCCTGGATGGACATGCACTTAAATTATTCCTTGTTAATACTGGATGGCCAATCAGTAAGACCTTCTTTTACTAGAGGACCAGGAGTCATGAAAGACTAGGATTTTCAGGACATTCTTGTCTCTTCCTCTCATAAACTACATTTTCGAATAAAACTGTGCATTGAAGAAAACCAGCTACTGATTCAAAATGTCACACTACCAACCTTAAAGAAATGACCCTTTTGTGCAGAAAAGCAGGAGTCCTCTTCAAAACACCCTCTGGGAGAGCCCTTTCAGCCAGGGGCTTGCAGCCTCCCACGGCACTCTCAGCCTTCAGCCTCAGGGCACAGCCAGTTTGGTTCATACAACTCTTCTCTCCAAGGCTTTTCTGCAGTGGCTCCCTCATCAAGTAGAGACTAGAATGACCATGAAGGCACCAAATTCAGAACATAGCTTTAGTTTTACTTATGTGATCTAACTTCCTGTCCATAATTTGAAAAAACCAGTTTTTTAAAGAACAAGACTCCAACAACAAACTTATAAAAACAGATCTTTGCTTTTTAATAATTTTTCAAAATGCCAATATACTTGTGACACGATGGGCATCATTTCAAACTTTAAAAATAGGAAATAAACCATGTAGGCAGTTTAGTAGAACAGAAGAATGGTATGAGAGAGAGATGATAGGGAGAAATGTATTGATCATGATGCATCTTTCCTGTGGATAGAAGCTGGCTAGTAATACTAAGTAGACATATGTCTGGATAAATGATTGGCATTGACATATTTCACTAGTATTAAACTGATGTATCATTATCTAGATTTCTTTTTATATTCCTATCTTTGCTGTTAGGGATAGGTCCTCTTGGAAAGAATTTCCACTTTTCTTAGTGCTACTGTTCAGAGTAGGGGAAAGACGAGCAATTTGGCAGCTTAACCTTTTCCAAACACATGAACAGCTCAGCCTTCCCATTCAGTCAGGGAGTGAGAGAAGGGGCAGGAGAAGGGAAATTTAGGAGGCAGAAGGTGGAAAATTGGTAAGAGGTGGAAAAAAATAACTTAGGTTAACTGATGAGGTAGAAAAATGAAAGAAAATTATTCCTCTAAGAAAAGAGAAAACAAAAGGTTTGAAATAATTTAATGTTAGAGTTTTCTATTATAATTTTGGGAAGGTATTCAGATACCATGGTGATGAGCACAGCTGAAATATCTAAGCACTCTGGGATAGAACATATTCAAACAAAAAGGATAATTAAAATAGTGCTTATTTAGATGAGGGATAATGTCTCAGTTCCTATGCAAATGAGCACAGTTAAAGGATCACTTGCCTTTTTATGAAAATGAATATTGAAAGTTTGATGAGAAACTCGGGAGAGAAACATTGTGGAAGTCAAAGCAAATGCAATCTCTATATGCAAATGAAATCAATTAATTTTAGCAGCCATGTATGAGTGTAAATGAGAAAATCAATGATTTTCAAAATCTAGTAATTTGATAGCCATTAGTCTCATTAGACTTCCTTTTTAAAGCTTAATTATTCAAAAATACAAGCCGATTGAAGTGTGGTTTAGAAAGGACACATTGTCAAATTAATTACAGAAGTGATTTTCCCTGCAGCATGAGGATACAGTGTCAGTTTGCAGCTTTGTAGATAGAAATACATTTTTCTGCTGGACTTGGGACTTTATTTTGGTGAAGAGTCCAACAAGTTTCTGCAAACCACCTAAACACCTATGTAGAAGCATGTGAGCAGACCCACTGAAGCCCATGGAAGATATATTGTGGATCTAGCCTTTGATTTTTAGAGACATGCATAGATTGGAGAGCCTTGATGAAGAGTCCAAGCTGAGATGAGAGAGGTGTGCCTGTGCAGAGGGCTGGCCGAACTGCACACCACCCTGAGGTCTGTGACTCCAGGCACTGGCTTGCAGGGGGCTCATCTTCCCTCAATTGGGGAAGGAATTTCTGCTCATCATCCTTAAAATAGCCTCCTGTCTGCAGCACTTACTCAGGGAGTGGTGCTGTAAGATTTGTGCTGTTTGTCAGTCTGGAGGAGATTTAAATGGATTATGACTGTAAATTTGGTCTTTTTGAGAATTGTCTGTGAACTTGATGAGCCATAAAGACACTTTTAGTCCTAAATATCAAAGTATCTATTTCCCTCCATTTTTTAATCTATTCAAGATGGGATTTGCTGTTTGCATACTTGTATACATAAAGAGAATTCCTCTTTTCTGAGCATGAGGTCCTTGCCTGTCTTAGGCTTGTCTGTCACAGACTGAAACAAGTGGCTGCATCCAGACTGCCTGTCAGGGATGGGCCTTGGCCTTTGCTAACTCCAGAACTGTGTCAGTTCCCAACTGGGAATTGTTTGTATGAATTTTGCCTGGCTCAGGACAAAATTATACCAAGGGCCATTTTAAAAATTTATCAGCTTAGACAATGAAGTTCATATCCTCAGGATGCACCATGGCACTGTTTCATTCACTAGTGTTGATGAACTTTACTAAATAAATTATTCCACAACTTTTTAAATTTTTTTCTCATAGGAAGAGCAATTACTCAGATTCCTAGCTACACTTTTTCTCCCTGTCTGAGAATCTACAGCATTTCTGAAGGCCCTGTTGTGATAACTCACTCCATTGCTGCAATACTTGCTTATTGCCCCTCCTCTGTCCTTCTCTTTGACTCCTTACCAATCTTCCCGTCACTTCCCTCCTCTCCTCTCACCTCCTATTCAAAATAATCAAGATATAAGGAAGATGTACTTTCAGAGGCCAATTAAACACAGCAGGGCACCAGCTGAGATGAAGAGCTGCAGTGAGTGAATTTAAATCAAGCTGAAGCTTCTGAGAGATGATCTCTGTACCACTACTGGAATATTTGTTAACAGTGGAAAGGGCTTCAGGCAGATCTGCACATCACCAGGGAGGTTAAGGCTTCTCAGATCATTGTGTGAGCTAGATGTGTGAGTAAAAAAAAAAAAGGAAAACCAGTTAAATTATGGCTTGTGAATCACAAATGCCTGCAAAATTTCATACTGTAATTTTCTATGTGACAAGCAAATGGGGAGCAAAAGAGAAAAAGGCACAGTCTGGTAAGTCACAATATTAACATACATTTATATAACATGTGATTGTAACAGCTCAGGATTGCAGAGGATTTAAAAAATAATTCTCTTTTATGTAGGGCAGCAAGTTTTCAGTATTGGCATTATCATCTCATATCTGTAATCTCTGCATGCCAGATAGTTTTCAGACACCACTCCACTTAAGTAGAGATGTTTTAAAAACGAAGGTATCAGCACGGCCCAATGGTCACAATTTTCAACACAATGCTGGTCACAATTTGAAGATAACCCAAAATTTCAGCTCTTGCCATAGAACAACTCCCCTAGTTCCATCTTCTCATTCTTCCACTGCAAAGTCCTTGAACTCCTGTGGTGTGAGCCGACTTCTGCCCCTCGGCAGATGGTGTGTGACCGTGCATGCTGTGCCGCTGTGGGTGCACTGCCCCTGACCCTGGCCTGATCCCTGCTGCCTCCTGGCTGCTGGCCAAGAGTCCAGCTCTCATCTGCCCGTGGCCTTTGGGGCATCTGTGTGGTGGTGCACAGCAGGCTGTAGTGTGGCTTAGGATAGGAAGTAAATAATTCATTTGCCTGCCTCTGCAGCAGGGAGCTAGGAAATAAAATGTCTTCTGTTTCAAAATAGCATCACGTCAGCTAGCCAGGTGAATGCCCTTCAGGGTTGTCCATGATGCCTTCTGGCATTGAAAGCAGTGGGAATTTTACTTTTGTCTTCTGTGCCAGAAAGCTGGGAGACGAGACAGACACAGGATTCTCAGTTTGCAGTTTGCTTGACTCTGTCTCGTGGTGGAGAATGTTTTGTATATTACGTGTCCTGGATTGCCCATATAGTGACACATGTGCTACATGCTGCAGCTGAGACAATGGCTTTCTCAGACAAATAAGACAAAATGAAGTTGCAGTGACACCTCTTTTCCTGTCTCCTCTGATGCTTGCAGGGGTCACGGTGGTGAAATGCATTTCCAGGGCATGGACTGTCCCAGAAGTCCATGTACAGGTGCTATAAGGAGGCTCTGACAGTGTGGGAGAGGAGATGCAGCAGGACTTTAATCAGTCATGGCAGAGCAACAGAGCACTCTGCAAAATGTCCTAAAGACTGAGCATGTGTTCCTGTTAGTGCCCTACCTAACAGTAATAGCAGCAGAAGGATTTCAAGGTTCTGCCTCTTTCCACAACTCTGCCCTTAATAAATGATTAAACTCTGCACTTAATAAGTGCTGGTGGAATTTAAATGGGTTGCAGTGCCCAAGCTTGGCTTCTCCTCCCTTTTGGAAGCAGGGCTTAAGACAGGCTTATAAAACCTAAAGAAATGCAGCTGTGACTAATTCTTGACTGCAGTTGGGAGGAAGAGAGAAGGAGGCATAAAGGGCGAAAAGGGTTTTCTTGAGCACTCACACTGGACCAGCCACCGCCTGCTTATCCTGTTGAGACTAGACAAAGAGACTCCATGACCCATTCCAAACATGTCTATGGAAAACTCCAGGTACATGTCCTGAAAATTATATAACTAATAATATAAATCGTAAAATTAATAGTATGATTTCATTCTGCAAATGATTTGGAGACATAGTTTACAGGGAAGACAGAACACAAAGAAAAATTGTACTGAATGGTGTAATTCTTTGAGGTTTTTTAGTTTAATATGATATAAAATTCATATTAATAGGTGCCATTTTTATGAAGAAATTTATAGCTGAAATATGGCAACTTCTTTGCTGTAAGAAAGTTAAATTTGATGATCGTACTTTTTTTTTTATTTGCATGGATGTTTTGGTGTGAAGCAGTGAATTGTTTAAACTTGAGAGCTTTTATAATACATGCTCTTTTATTAGCCACTTTGTTCATGATCAGCTTTTCTGTAGCATCAGTAAAATATATGGTATCTGTCCATGGGCCAAAATGACATCTTTACTTTTTCACTTGGATCAGTTGAAGAATGTGTAGCCTAGAGACACAATTAATACTAGGTTGGCCTCTTCCCCAAATTAGTGGTCTCCTATGCATAACTTTATATACCATATGTGAAGGGCCAAATTAGTCCCACTTGGGTCACACTTTCCTTGATCATTTCAAGAACTAGCTCCACAACAGTGGATGTTTGTAGAGATGTAATTTTCCATGACTGAACTGGCACTTACCTATAGATGGATTTTTCCATTAAACATTCAGTGTGAGATGCTGGGACATAAAACACACCAAGATATATTTATTAGTAAAAATCTATCAAGATTTAATACCTTTTCTGAGACAAAAAAATCTAGGTGTAAAGGCTGCTGCTATTTTCCTTCTTCGGCTGGGCCTGTAAAAAAGTGTCCTAAACTGTATCTGCATACAGATATGGGAAGTTGCCAACTTTCTTTATTGTGGCTTCAGCCTAGAAGGACAAAACCACAGGTCAGTTACCTGACCTAAAGGGCCATTGCCAAGATGTAATAGCCAAATGTAGTTAGGCATACAGATATTGCTGGGGATGTGGCAAATCATGATGTCTTCCTGGGTGAGGGATTTTCTCCACTCTTGGTATTTCTACTCTTGACAACTCTGCTGCGGGACTGAGAATTAGAAAGTAGGGGAACATATTGGACCATTAGATAAGTCTACAATCTCATGAGAATATTACTATGTAACAGCAAAACAGAAAAAACACCATAATAGAGTGATATGCGTTGAAAAGACCTCTAAGTCATCAAGCCCAACAGTTAATCTAACACTGCCAAGTCCACCACTAAGCCATGTCCCTAAAATCTACATGTCTTTAAAATGTCTTCAGGCATGGTGATTCCACCACTTCCCTGGGCAACCTGTTCCAGTGCTAGACAACCCTTTTGGTGAAGAAATTTTTGCTAGCATCTAATATTAACCTCCTCCAGTACAACTTGAGACCATTTCCTCTCATCCTGTCACTTGTTACTTAGGAGAAGAGATCTACTTCCACCTCACTACAACCTTCTTTTGCATAGTTGTAGAAAGCAGTAAGTTCCCCCCTGAACCTCCTTTTCGCCAGGCTAAACACCCCCAGCTCCCTCAAACTCTCCTCATCAGACTTGTGCTCCAGACCCTTCACCAGCTCCATTGCCTTTCTCTGGACATGCTCCAGCCCCTCATTATCTTTTTTTGACTGGAGGGTCCCAAAACTGAACACAGGATTTCGTGTGTGGACTCACCAGTGCTGAGTACAGTGAGATGACCACTTTCCTAGTCCTAGGAGTAGGAAAGTCCCTAGTGGCTAGTCCTGCTGAACACTAGTTCTGAGACAACCCAGGATGTCTTTGGCCTTCTTGGCTACCTGGGCACACTCCTGGCTCCTGTTTAGTAAAGACGATAGGATAGAGAAGAAGGTAGGAGTTAGGAGTTTTCTGATTTGTACATCACAACTTAATTTGTGCTTTCCTCCTCCTCCACTTTGCCTCTGAGCCAGAATTCATGGCCATCTCTAATGTGCTTTGGTTGGAAGTGACTGAAGACTTTATACTGGAAAGAACTCTGCATATTTGGGTTATGTACTTTTGCATATGTACTAGGATGCACAGGCATGCCTGCTGTTCACACAAGAAACTTAGTATAATGTTTTGATGAAGACATTAGATACATTAGTTTGATCACATATTTCAGAATACAATTTAGCAAATATTTATGAAAAAAAAAAACCAACAAAAGTGGCAAGATATGTTTCCATTTTTGTCTTCTGCCTTTAAAAATTAACCTAGATTATATGCTGTACACGGTATTAAGATATTACAGTTGTGTTGAAGAATAGATTCAATGTAAAAAAAATATTTTTGAAAAGGTTTAAAGAAGCACCATAAATATTAAAAATCCTATATAATAATGTTATTTTGTTTGTTTATTATTTATTATTTGTTTGCCTATTACAGGGTGCAGCTGGATAATGGGGGTATTGTTTAGTGTCTTTACAATAAAATTTAATGTCTTAAAACCTGGATTATTTTCCAGGAGAATTTCTGACTTCCTTATTTTTTGACTGCTCAACAACAGGATAATTGCAACATATGAGGAACAATTTTTAATCTAAAGTGACTGATATTTATGCTGTCTGAAGATAGATTTTTTGCTTGATATGTGTGTTTATATATAAAATTTATAACTCACATTTTTTCCAGTTGTCAAAATGTTTCTTCCTGTGTCAAAATGCCATCATTTTATCAAGAACTTCAAAGCACTGGACATTAATGGAGCATGGTACTGGTTCTGGGACACTACCTGATATCCTCATAAGACGCAACTAGAAATGTTTTGAAGGAGAACCATGAGGATGGTAGTAAATAAGAAATAGTGAGAAGAAGAGGAAAACCATGGAAATGAAGGTTATTCCTTTTAGGTTCATAATCTATAACAGGCTCTGTAATGTTAGAGAGAAAACAAAAACCTTCCTTCCAAAATTCATAGGAAGACGAACATTTTCGTCATTGTGTCACGCCCGTGGTTTGAGCATTAACATTAAATAGCTCGGTCTTTAGATGGGGAAAAAGAGTTATATGACCAAACCATTGCCTTATGTTCTTGTTTTTTTCTGTGATTGGTTCAATCATGTATTTATGCGCCAAAGTCTAAAGTCATTAGAACTGCAGTGGTAATCAGAAAGAGGAAATGGTCTCCATCTATCATCCTGTATCTAACAAGAAGAGGTAACAGATCATTTTAGTTACAGTAAATTAATGCTCATTACTGCCCTAATGAAGATTTGTGTTGCTTTTCCAAGAACCTTGAAGCTAATCTTCAATTTCCTCCTAGCTTTCAAAGAAACATCAGTTTTCACATGACTTCAGCCTATTTGAGCAAATGAAGTATTAGTCTGACCATTATAGAACATAGTTTCATCGGGGAAATTGATATGAAAAACACGAGGTAAAATCTAGTTATTACTGTGGCTAAATCCTGCGAGTTTGGCAAACACTGACTGACTCAATCCCTTTGATTGTGCCCAGACCTTTCTCCTAGCAGCTGTATCTATACTGCTAACACATGGCTAGTATTAAACCATTACCTATGAAACTATTATCACATATTCAAGTCTATATGACTGTGATATATTATAGTAACCATATGGCCACTGCACATCTTGCCTAAGCTAGATTTCTACACAACTGGGCTAAGTATTATTTCAAGTACATTCATTCTTACACTGAAACACTCAGGCCGCAATGGGAAATACCAAATGATCCTGGCTGATGATTTTTTGTGATGTGTCACATGCCATTACAACACACAGATCTCACAGTGAACACTGCTTGGGAACTGGCTTTGCTTTGAGCAGTGTTTACTGTGTTTATCCTGTCCGGGTGAGATTAAGTTCCAAAGGAGCT
This sequence comes from Calyptomena viridis, assembly GCA_013390005.1. Classification (NCBI taxonomy): domain Eukaryota; kingdom Metazoa; phylum Chordata; class Aves; order Passeriformes; family Eurylaimidae; genus Calyptomena; species Calyptomena viridis. The sequence goes on along the minus strand of WEIV01006155.1, from coordinate 12,228 downwards.
GCATGCAGGGCTGACTGCACGTCCCAGAAAGGAAGGTATGCCACAAAACCTGCTTTTCTGGTGCTCCATGTCACTGCTGTCTTGGGACTGGACACAGTTAACAAGCAGACAAGGGATTGAACTTTCGCTTACTAATGTGGGCATTAGGAAACATGTCCTCTCTAAACATTGGGTTCAGGTTTTCACTCTGTTTTTGCATCCAACAGAACTGGGTATTTGCTCAAACTGAACACCTGTTCAAACATCTTGCTCTATCAGAAAGCCTCAAATGTCTGAGGCTCCCAATACATAGGGAGTTACTTTCCTGAGTTCTGTTTAAGCATCTGTTGGAACATGTTCACCCTTGGTAATTACTTGTCATTTGGACACAAAGAAATCTAAAGAAAGGAAGTACCTTGGTGGACTTAGGAACATTTAAATGCATCCTAAGGAAAGACCAACTTGAGTGTTGTTTGAAGAACTTTAATTTTGTTGGCAGGGCTGCTGGGAACTAAGAAAGCCCTTTACACTTGGAAACAAGCTTGCCAAACCATTTCCTTTGCGTATCTTGTTCTGCAGAAGTAACAGAATATTCCATTTCTGCATATTTTAATAGTGCCAAGGGAAAAGGTGTATGTAGAGTTGAGGAAAGCAGCTTTCTGACCAGGCCGTTGCTGTCCATTCCCATGGTTTATGTGTAATAGTGGTGACACACAAGTCCTCTTTCCTGTGGAAAGGATATCTGTCGCAAAGAGAGGTTATGCTGCTCTCTGAAAGACTTGCCTCTTTTACTGGTAGCAGCTTGGCAGGTGTTTGTTTCAATTTTTAGATATGCAACTTGCAAAAATTATAATGGGCTCTAGGGATCTGACAATCGTTCTATTTTACATCTGCTTTCATCAGCACAGCTCCATGGCCTTGATTGATGTTGGTGTGAATGAGAAGAGAATTGGGTTCTGAGTTTCCATTTTTTTACTATGCAGGAAAACTAACATTATTATAAAGAGAGGCAGTTTAAGAATACTGTGGAGTATGTCTATATGGAGACATAGATCAGTGACTTGGATTAACATATGGCAGTCAATTCTGTGCCCAGTAGTAGGTATTTGAAGAATAAAGAACCTAATTGTGAACAGCTGTTTCCACATACTTAATAAAGTGTGCATGGCCAGTTCAGGCTCTATAAAGTGTAAAACATAGTTTTATAAATCACATACTGGGGCCATGCACATTTTTCAGAGAGTGCATCAGCCATTCTGACTGTTAAGTCCTGTCTATCTTTTGATTTCAGAGACAGATCTCTGAAAATAATTTTTCTTGTTTTTTTCATAATGTAACAGACTTGGATGACTTCCTAATATTTGTAAAAATGGTGGCTGTCCTTATGCAAAAGGAACACTAAGTTATTATTATTATAGGTGTCTTTCCACCTCAACTATTCTGAGATGTTAAAAGGAGGAAAGAATAGTGGCTCAGGAATGGTTTTCTCGCAGCCTGGCTTATGGCTTCAGAACTATCAAGAATATCAGTGTCCCAGAGGAGATGAGAGGGATCAGAAATTAATAGTGTGTAGTTAATCTGCATCATATCAGCAGGAATTCAGACTCCTGGGCTCTAGAAAAGATCCACAGCTGTTATTCATTCAGCTGTCAATCCCATGCTTTGCTTTTCACGAATGATGATTAAAAAACACTAAGGTGTATGGACAGCCAGGGAGGTTTGAAAGGTCTTTGGGGCATGAGCAACTAGTGTGTTTTCATTCCTGTTTTGAATGCAGGAGTCAAGGGGTCTATTTCCACTAATGTCTCTGCTCTGGAGTTGTGTCTCTGCCTTCAGTGGGTATCAACTCCAGTCCTGCAGAGTGGCCACATGCACTTCTTGGTTTCTAAATGAGTCCGTCTGATGTAGCAGGTCAAAACTGCAAGCTGTTTTTTTGAATAATTTCTTTGTTCCAAAGAGCAGGAACTATTCTATAGCTTTCTTTAGAGGCCAAGGACTTTCAGGTCTGAATTTAAGCTGGTGAAGGGAAGAAGTGGAGAAACTGCAGTGGGTTAAACAATCACAGTAAGACAGCTGTGTGAGAGGAGACGGTGTTAAGGAACAGGTTGTGCTACAAGTTTTAAAGGCATTTTAAGAATTGCTATGTTTTAGCAGAGGTTTGACTAAATTAGACTAAACCAAACCTCAGCAGTAGGTTTAAAGCAGGATTTTGCACCTGTTGAAATAAATCCTTTGTAGACAGGACCTTCCTTAAAGTTTCCACATCACTACCTGAAATGCATAAACATTAAATTTGAAAGTACATATTTTTGCATTGTACATGAATGCACAGTATTCTGCCAGTCAACAACAGATTTGTAGAAGCAAAACTAAATAATAAAAAGAGAAATCAAGAAAGCATGGATAAATGAAGATCAAAAGGGTTTTAAACATTCTATAAATCTCTTCCCTCCACTGCCCAGTTTCCATGCTCTTGTTTCTTCATTTGACCCTTAAACCTGGAAGAATAAACTTGCACATCCAATATAAATAAATTAATAAAAAAAGCGGGAAAGTTTTTTTGTTCTTGTTATTTGAGACCAGCTCTCACATACATCTTGTTCAATGTCTAAGCAACTAATGCTAAATGAGCATGTATATTATCAAGTACGAAGTCAAGCAAGGTCAGCAACACTGAAAGACAATTACTTGTTGACATTTTTTAGTTAAGTGGTCACGTGCATGGCTCTTTGAGCTCAATTATTTTTTACTTTAGACTTTTGGGTGCAATTTAGTATGTTTATTTTTAATAACAGAGGAAAAGAAATCTCCCAGTTTCCTGCTCTTGATCCCTTTATGCAAGCTTTCAAGAAGCTTGGGCTCTTCAGACCTGCTTCCTAGTGTTGTCAATGGCTCCCAGCTGTCACTCATCTCCAATAAGGACCTGGCACTAGAGGGCGATGGAGACATACACTTTTGCCAGTGTGTCTCAACTTGTTAGAAAGCAAAGAGAGGAATAACATATCAATTAGCAAATTCTTGAAAGAAGAGTGTGCTACTGTTCTGCTATCCTCATTACCTTATGTTCTTATAACTTCTCTCTGTATTCTGCTTATTAAATTGTTGTCTGCTAAGTCCTGTGGTAGTTCTTACATTCCCTCCTTCCTGTTATTATCACCTTCTGCCCTTCAGAATTGATGCCCTGTCCTTTTGTGTGTGATCTGAAACCTGTTTCTGACTTCTGACCAATGACATTCTCTTCAGGAGTCTTCCTTCTCTTTTCCAGTCTTTGCTTTTGGATCTTGCCTTTCCCTGACCTTATTAATTCTCCATTTATCTTTCTGTCTGTCTGTCCATCCTGTCCCTTCCTCAAGGAATCTCTCCCATCATACATCCTGTCCCCAACCTGTGCTGAAAAAAAATGTAAAAGACATGACAATGTGAAAATAAGAGGTAGAAGTTATATCATTATATGTGCTAGTAACTAGGACAATGAAAAGAAGAGGCTGGGTCCTGGTCTTTGTGCCTAATGTGCCCATCCTTGGTACAGTACATAAATAATTCATAGATAGATACCATAGCTAGGGTTTCCTGTAACCTGGGTAAGTGTTGCAATCACTTAACTTTAGTGTCATGTAGAATAGCTCCTTCAGGAGGAATGGAGCATCCTTAACTGATTCAGTGATGATCTGAGGAGCAGGAAAAAGCAGCTTGACCTCTGGCTGGGGGAGGCTAAAGCCTGCACCGTTTGCTGCCTAACTGCTAAGGTTGGTGTATGAAATTGGATAGGGTCATATGAGACCATGGATAAGACCGTCAGCTCCTGAACTGGCAGTGAACTGAGGATCCTGAACTCCAGAGCAGACATCAGTATACCCTGCATTGACTTTCTCCACCCGTTAGCTCGATGCTGCTCCGTGTTCACGCAGATATCAGTGTTCACTGCCATGTGTCAAAGGCAGATGGAGGAAATGTCTTTGTTGTGTACAGGCAGCTGCAAGAGGTGCGCTGTTTGTTAGGAGGCAGGAGTGGTTTGTGTCTGTGACTGGTGGTGGGAAGCTGTGCCTGGCAATGGGAAGCTGTGCCCCTGGCCCTGTGTGGTGTGCTCTCTTGCTAGCAGGTTTCTCCCTTTGAGATTGCTAGCTTTTCTCTTTTTGTAAGCACCACATTCCATCAGAAATTTTGTGAACTCTGCTGGAGGCCTGATTAGCCTATATGGGATTAGTCATGGGTTAAGCTGCTTTCAGGGAAAATTTCTTGTGATATATATAGGCAGAAAGAGAGCTGTCACTCAGTCATCTGCTTCAGTCCATACAGTTTTTATTTTCATCCAATTGCTTCTCAAACCTAGGACTTCAACAACTTGGAAATACATCCTGGATTTGTTACTTGAGAACAATTTTCTCTTTACAGAAGACTGAGGCTTACTCCAGAGAAGAGGCAACCTGTCTGTAGGTCTGCCATCCCACCTGCAATATTCTTTTTCTTGTAGAAAATGATGCCATACATTTCTCACAGGTGACTCCCATCTAGACATTGTCTCTGTGTTCATAACATCATAAAGCCACTTGAAATAAAATTGTGAGGGAAAAAATAGAATAATGAGAAGGGTGGGAAAACAGACCCCTCTAAGTCACCATAATTTTTCAGAGCATGCTGAAAATTGCATCAATGAACAACATAGTTCTGCAAATGGATGATTCATCTTGCATTTGCTTCTCATGGCTGCTTACCATTCAGTGTCACTTCACTCATGTCATGTTGCCCTCTCTGAGCCTGATGGGCATACTCTCAGCTGCCATGAAGACAAAAACTCACCAGGCAAGGGACACGATGCTCCAAGCTCCATGAAACTGTAATGCAGACAGTTCTCAAAAGCATCAATTTTTAAGTTATTAAGGTGACAAATATTTCCTCCTCCTCCAGAAAAAGCAATCTCCTACCTCATCACCGCAAGATGTGATTCCAACTGTATTTCCCTAGAAATGACATGATGACAGGGGGTATATGATTGAGAATGAGAAGGTATTATACAGATTCCCATTCAAATTCATTATCAGGCAGTGAGACGGATGACTCAGAAAAAATGAAACAACCAAAGATCGTGTCTCAGTCAGTGCTCATAAAAACTTGAATTCCCATCGCACAGCTCATATACATGGGAATTACATCGCATGCTTAGAATCAATTTGCATGTGCCATTTCTACTCAGTCACACAACAAATAATGTATTAGGAGTGCATTTCAATGCACTGTATTATCAAACAGCTTAAAATGCTGTCTTCTGTTAATGTGCCTTTTGAAGGCTGTGTGCATGCGTGTATGTTGTCACTTGCTTGTTCCTTCATGTTCCTGTGAACGTAAGGAGGTCTTCTTCCTGAGGAACCAGATTAAAAAGAGGTGAATTTGGGAATTGATGAGTTTGGTAGAAGTAACAGATAGATATGCATATTTCAAACTGAAGATTTAAATCCCTCCTTTGGCAATGCAGAATTATCTAATATTCAAGCAGATTTCAGAATCTGGGCCAGTCCCTGCCAAGGCAGACTCACATGATCTCCATCTGGCCTCATCCTCTAAAGAGATCAGGCCCTTCATTAACTGCAAAACTACGATCTCAGAGCTGACCAGCCTGAGTGGACCTGCTTTGACAATGTAGTGTTTTTGATGTGATGCTTCAGTAGTTCTGCAGCTTGCTAAGTACAGAAGAACTCCAGAATGTGCTGTATCATTAGCTGATTTTTTGAATCATTGATAGTAAAAACAAAACTTGACAAATATATTGGCACTATGTTTTCAGTGATCAGAAAAGTAAAAAGCAACCTCCCCAACCCAACAACTATGCATCAATTCATCAGATTGAGCCAAACTACACTGCACTGAATTTCAGCCTTTCTCTTGCCGTACTATCTGATGGAAAACCTGGATGTCGTGGAGGGGGAGGAGATCAACACCTTTATCTTGCTTGCTTTTCAGCTATTTTCAATAGCCATTCTTCCTTTCTTTCCCACAGAGTGCTTGGAACAAATATCACCTTATGTGCCTGAAGCAAGGCTGTGAGAACTACACAGACCTTTCAAGCTGTAAGAAGCTGAATAAGTGACAGAGGTCTTTCTCATATCATTCTGTGCATGTGCTCCTGATGTTGTCTCTTCAGTGATGCTCTCCCCAGAACTGCACTGCTATCTTATTCCCTTCACTTTCCTCCCCTTCCTGGGGATGATGCATGAATTTTCACAGGCACTCATATATCATGTCTTGCACTGTATTCTCTGCTTATCACTGTGTATCAGACTTTCCAAGTGGCTCAGAGGTAAACTAAAATAAACTGTATTTCAGAGATGCAAACTAAACTATGCCAAGACCAGTTTTCTTGATGGAAGGATGACATGTTTGTCCTGTGAATTTAACCAGCTTGGAACTCAAATATGTGTTCCTCATCACTGGGTGTTAAATAGCATTGGACTTTGGCATGGATTTTATTATTCCATCATCCATGAGTTATTAATGATCAAAAGTGGTGTGCTAAAAGTCTGATGTTTTCATTAAGATTGTATATACTAGTGTTTACAAGACACAAACTTGCGATAATTATTTCTCCTTTTGTTTTTTTTTTTCAATGGTTTTGATGATTTTTACTGTTTTTAGATATTTGAGGAATGCTTGAAAAAAAAGTAAAGAGGGAGATGAGAGAAACCTGATTGTTCCAAAGATCAAAATAAACACCGGCATCTTTGAGTAGCTAGCAGGTACTTTAAAAAAGCACCTGACTGGTAATTTTAATCATGTTTTTTATTGTACTTTCTGAAATCTGTAAACCAGGAACAGCCTTGCAAAGCAAACACCATGTAGTTCTACTGAGAACAGTTTAAACCCTCAAATGTTCTTCTACATATTATTTAAATAATTTATATTAGTCTGGATACTCCCAAGACATACAGGAAATACTAGTTATTCAAGACACATTGAAATTACATCTTCATTGTAAAATCTCTCTGCAGTTAAGATCTCACCCTGAAAGGCAACTAAGTCCTAAACTGTTACTTAAGAAGATAACTTCTTAAAAGGGTAATTCATCATGAGCTGACCTAAACAGAGCACAGTCTCGTTATTGTATATGCCAATCAGTTTCCTAATGTAATGTTATCTTGGTACTTATATTCTTTCCACATGAAAGGTGCTAGGTTATCTCTGCATTAGATAGTGCTTGATTCTGCAATAATAAGGGGTTAGTGTTAAACTTTATTCCAGAGGTAAAGAACTGCAGAATTAATTTACATCATCTGCTGTTTGGTTCTACTAAATGCCACAATATACAATAGCAGAATAACCTTCAGAAGGACAGCATGCACAGGTAACATTTTAAAATACCAGGTGATATACACTGACTGTAGAGACCATGTTCTCCTGATTTCCTTTTGCATACTCCTAACTTCCTGTTGTGTACTGGTCACTATTCATGTGGACATCATATCATAGTGGCACATACTGCCCATGACTTTTAGCGAATAAATAAATAAATTTCAAACTTGGTTCCAGAATTTGCTTGAATAAGGCAAGAATTGTGAGTATTGAACCTTACTCGAAAATCCATTTTAATGCATTGAAGAAAAACTTTCATGAGAGATAGCCTGTTGACTGTGTATATAGTATTTTCTTTCCCACAGGCTGAAGCATATGGGGTTTAACTGCTACACTAGGAACAACACATCCATACTGCACATATGGCACAATGATGTGAGCAACACAGAGCTAGGACACCATCAAGGAAGATGAAGAGTGGTTTCATTTAAATATGAACACACAGAGATGTGAACTGCAGGGCTAAAATATCAGATGTTTGGCTGGAAACTGCTGTGGGAAGGCAGTGTCTTTGCTGGCCCTCACTGCATTAAGTACAAGATGAAGAGCAAGACCAATGATGGGCCTTGTGTTGGTGCTGACCAGGACAGATTCTATTCTGGAGTGATTAGAGAAAAAATATAAAAGAAGATACAAACCAAGACCCACTCTGAGTATTGCTGCAATTACTGCTTTAACAAGTTGCTGAATTCAGAACTGCAATTCTGCAAAAAGGGTGTGGGCAATTTTTTGCCCTGCAGTAGCATCTGCAAGCAAGAGTGCTTGATGGGATGCCATCTTTGGGTGGATGAATAATTCTGAATGAGAAATAGGAAAGCAAATTCCTCTAGCTTCAAAAAAAGAGTCAGAAAAAAGCAAGATAGACCTTTCTGCAGAAACTGAACAGTAGTTTGCAGAAAGAGAGTACCTATTGTTCGGAACTGCTGCTAATCAGTTGAACAAACTTAGGGAAGTTATGTAGGGTGAAATTTTATCTACTTCTGATCTCTTGCCCTGTGCAAGAACAGGGCCATCAAATGAAGTCACACAAAGAAAGGTTCAGAAGGAAAAAAAAGAGATGGTTCATTATGGTATTTGAGAAAGTTCTGAATGTTTAAAATATGCATAGATGTAAGAGAGGACTGAACAAACTGACAGAAGAGAAATTGATTCAAAATACTTATAAATGCTCATCATGAAGATGTTTATTAAAAGTGAAAAATTGTTTTTTCACTCACATGAGGAACAGAAAGATATTATCAGGGGTGTCTGACAAGTGGAAGAGGAAAAGAAATAGGGCAAAGAGGATTACGGTATCCCTGGGAGAGTCTGGGAAAACAAAGACCTCAGCTTGGGTGAGTGCAATGGTTCTCATGGACACTTCCATGGTTCATGAAAATGAAAATGGTTGGTTGCAAAGAGAGTTAAAAAATGGCTTCAGGAGTTGGCCAGTGCATACAATCATTCCCCACATCTCACACATACTTCTCCTTGAGTTCTTTGGGAATTCTGCAAAATTTATCAGTGGATCATATAAAGTAGAACTAGATTACATGTCTGCTGTAAAATTCACATGATAGGTAAGTTTTATATGCCTAATTTAGAGTGGGACTTGGATTCTCTCTCCTTTTCTTAGGTTAGAATTCTATAAACTTAATTGCACATCCACTGTTTTTAAGAAGTGAATGCTCTAAGACAGCTGGACACTGTATTTTTGAGCTGATGTATTTGATTACCTGCAAAAAAGTTTGGGAAAAAGTGGTTGGTTTTTCAAAGATTCAGGTTCATCTGAGCTGAAACTATTAATGGATTTAAACTAAGTAAAAAAGAGTTGCTCCACCTCTTTTTTTTTTTTTTAAACACACACAAAAAAGAAGAATACTACAAATATTCAGCTTTTTATTTTAACATAAAAAACAAACAAAAAAACCCTCAACCCAAATAAAATGCTTATGTTTCTATTTTTAAAAAATTAAATAATGTACCACACCTTTCTCCCCAAAAACTCATCTTGCCAGTATCTCCTTTGCACCCATATAGTTGATGGAATGTAATGTGCTGAATACTCTTACTGTCAACTTAGATATCTAAATGACATGAAAGGTACTTGCAACTTAAATATTTTTTTTCCCAGAGATGTATGTGCCAAGGAAAAAAAGGTGATTCATTTAATCTGGCCCAGAAATTTTCTTGGAAGACTGATAACTTTTTATGGAAAGCTCAAGATCTCTCAGATTTCACCTTGAATAAGTGTGGATTGTCAGTATAAAGGTAGTTAAGGTCAATGCTTAATGGCCATACTGATTCATCACCAAATGTTTGTTAACTGTCCTTAGAAGGAGACTATGTCTGCTGGTTTTGGCGAGTCATGCCACTTTAACACATGTTTTTCTTTCCTCACAGAAATTTACCCCACCCTCTAATGAGCTATTAATCAGAAATCGGTGGACTCATATAAGTCTGTGGGAGATGAGATGAAGATCTCTGGAGACACCTTTCATCCCATTTTACTCCTTTTATGGAGCCTCAGCTTCTTTTATAACAGCTCACTATTTAACAGCCACTGCCACTTTAACCTGGAAGTTCAAAAGACCTATAAATTGCCTGACACAGCTTATCTGTCATGGAACAGAAATGCTACAATAAAATATGATAATAAATTAATGATCAATAATAGCTGACAAGGTTTCTTCTTGCTCTCCCCTGTGACACAGCCTGAGCAGTTGGACCACTGAAGGGTTTGTGTCTCATAGCAAAGGGCTGCAAAGCAGAGCTGAGGTTTTGGGATTTTCTCTTAAAATGTCCTGTAAGGATATTTTTCATAGTTCAGACTGTTATTTCATAGCCTTGACTTCTTTGTAGTTAAATTCAAATTAGAAGATCTAGAAAGGTGAGAACTTCTCTCTTTTTTACAACAGTCTGTTAACTTTGGAACCTGGTTGCAACTGCTTGAATATCAAAGCTACTATTACTTTAATTGACATGACTTTTAATCAATATGCAGACAATGAATAGCATTTTTTTATGTGATGGGGTACTTTTCCTCAGGAGGAAATAAAAACACAGCACATTCTCTTTTCATCTTACCCAGATGTGGAATAGGTTAGAGATTTCTAGTTACTGTCCTGCTTACAACTGCCTTCCTTTTTGCTGTTTGAATATAGAAAGATTCCACTCCTGATTGGGGTCTCAGGATACTACGAAAGTGAATCAAGGGCTTTTTCTGTGTGCTCAAAAAGGAGGAGCTTGATTCACTTCGTGCTTACCCCTCCCTATCCCAGGGCTGTCTCAAGGTCAGCCTGGGAGGCTGGGAAAGGTTGACCCCAAAATAGCATTGATGCACAACACTTCTTTGGATATGTGAGTTAAAATCAATCTGTCTTTATCACTGAAGCATCTAGTGCTGTATTAAGTAGTGTGGTAAATATTTTTCACACAGACTTCATTTCTTCTCTGTTTGATTTTTTTACGCTCATCAGTGCCAAAACTGTATTAATTAAACAGTCTCAGAAGATTTCCTATCCTACTTTCTTAACTCTAAATGCTCTAGACATGCTTGATACTGCATGCCTATCTGCCACTGCTGCTGCTGTCATGTCTTGGAACGATAAATACTGCTATTTTCCAGCAGGTATAGGGACAGCACTTTGAATCTTAAGGGGTGGGACAATGAGTTATGAAGCAGCAAGTAGTTAACAGATCTTCGATACTGTCTCTGTCTCTTTCAAGCTCCCATAGCTGCTTTATACAAAAGAAGTGGCATAAGACTTCTCCTTGGATTTAGTGTTGTGTTCCATAAGTTGTAAGTGGTTCCCATGGATGAATTCAAGTATATCACAGGATGAACTGGATCATAGAATGGCTCTGTGAAAATATTTTTCTGTGAGATTTTAAATATCTTATTTACTGCCTTACAAGTAAGGAACATCAGCATTCTTCAAATCCTAGTAAAATCAGTGAAAGCCTCTAGTATAGGTGGATGCTATATGGTTTCCATGTGGGGAGGAACACTTCCTGATCTATTGGCTTGACCAAGAGAATTGCTGCAGCCGGAATAAGCCAGATTATTTCATTGTTGCTACTAGTAAATGGGGACTGCAAGCTCATCAAAAGTAATGCTCATGGGATGATGCAAAGCTGAAACAATTCAGAGGTGTGTATGGTGGCTGGCAGAACATACAGATTATTTTAAAAGAAAGAACTGTTTTCTGCATTCATACCTCCTGTATTAAGATCAGAAATTCTTCAATCTTATAAGAAGCTGTTGAGAAGTCAAAACCAGGATATAGAATATGTTAGAAGTGATTTTGACTCCGAAGGTTTCAGAAATGGTAGGACCATGGCTCCCTAAATGTAAGCACTGCTGTTTTTCTCTGTCTTGAATTACTTATTCAATTAAAATGTTAGTCTGCATGATACGCTTTGTTCAAGTAATTTGCTCTGAGTTAACAAAATCTTCAGCTTTATTGTAATAATTAATTCAAAGAAAAGACATTATTTTGTTGAACATGTTCTTCTATGTTGGGAATACTTAATAAGTCATTAAATAATATCACTGCTATTAAGAGCACATTGATGTTATCAGATCACTTTACACAGGTTTCTGCTGGAAATGCTACATGGTTATACAGAGGTGAGAGGAATTGC
>WEIV01006151.1:3229-15230 GCA_013390005.1 Calyptomena viridis | reverse complement strand
CTGCAAAGGAAAAGAGAGCAACATCCACCAGGCCAGCACTCCCACAGCCTGCCCTGCCTTCAGTGCCATGCTAAGGAATGTGTCAGGACAGATAGGGAACCAGCAGCTGGAGCTGTGGCTCTGACTCAGAGGCTTCTGAGAGCTGGCATGTCACTGGGACAGCCCACCCCTTGCCCTGCCCTTCTCCTGTGGGCAGCAGTGGAGGCTCTGTTCCTGCAGAACTGTGTCCAGTGGCCACTGCTCACCTTGCTCATCCAAGTTCAGGGTGCCACACCTGCCTGGCCACGCTCAGGAGACAAATCAGCACAGCTCATTCAGAGCAGAAGGTTGCCTTTCCTTCCTAAACTCACCTGATGAGCAGCAAAGTTATCCTCCATTGCCATGCAAAGCATCCTTGCTTGGGATCAGCCTGTAAGAAGGAGGAGCCTTCCACAGCAGAAGGAGCCACGGAGCACCAGCAACCTCAGCGTGGCAGAGCTGGGAGCCTCTGCCCTCCCAGGCTCTCTACCCTGTGCAACAGCATTCCTCCCGGCGCCACCAGGGAAGATGTGCCAGCAGCCATTCTCACCTTTGCCAGGTCCTCAATCAGTTTCTCCAGTCTCCTGGCCCTCAATGTCCTTCACTGGGCAAGGGAGAAGGAGTGGAAGAAGATGAGCAGTGATGCCTCTGCTGCTCAGCTGGGAGAGCAGTGCTCAGGAACAGAGTCCAGAGCAGAGAGACACTCACAGCACGGCTCAACTCCTTCTTCAGGATGGATGAATGGAAGACACTTCACTTGGGTTCCCTTTGTCCTGTGCAGAGGGAGAAAGCTGTCTGAGCTCCAGGCTGCCTCTCCTCTCTTGCCAGGCAGCTGTGCCTGAGAGCTGCCCACAGCCACAGGGACAGCTCTCCCCAGCTGAGGAGCTGTGTTCCCCTTTCTGGCTGTTCCTGGAGCATGCACCCAGCTTACTGCTGTAGAGTGCCCACCCACAGCTCCTTCAGTGCCTGGGAGCTGCAGAAAGAGAGAACTACTGCCCCACAGCCCCTGGGCAGCCACATGCCTGTGGAATCCTGCCCCATGGAGCAGGACACAGGGGCAGGATGAAGCCCTGTGGTGGGGGCAGGACAGATGGTGGGGGTCCAAGCCTGGCTCCCTCTGACCTGCCAGAGCAGCAGCTTTTACCCTTGTCTTCTGGGGACCAAACAGTGACCAGGAGATGCAGGATGGGGAAATGCCCCCATCCACTCCCTGCCCAGGCTCTGCATGGAGGGCAGAGGCCATTTCCAGGGTTGTGTGTGTATGGCTGGAAACCTCTCCTGCCCAGTCGTGGGACATGACACCATGACTTACCCAAAAGTGGCAATGCAGGAACTAAAGGGCCAGATGGAGATCCCATCCTCATTGCTGCCTCCTGCTCCTCCTCTTCTCCCTCCACCGCTGCCTCCTTCCCATCACTCAGCACCCACAGCTGGTCCAGGGCCAGGCCCCATCTGCAGAGAGGAAGCACTGAGTTGGGGGTGGCCTACCTAGCATCCTCCAGGGCACAGCCATGACACCCCCCCGGCTGTGTTGGGGTGGAAACTGATGCATCCAGCACCAAGGTGCTGGGGCCTGGGGCTTATGCCAGAGTGTCTCTACCCTGGCCCCAGGGCCAATGATGGGGTCTCTGGGGCATCTGGGCTCTGAGAGACATAGTGCATCTTGGCCTCCTGGAGGACAAGGCGGCACCTCTTGTTCCTCTTACAAATGTTAGATCCATGTCTGTGCTCAGCACCACCTTGGTGTCACCAACAGCCTTCCTGCAGTGCAGAGAGTGGCGGGCGTGAGAAAGGTGGCTGCTTTTGTGGGACCTGGCCATGCCCTCGCATCCTTGAGCTGTGGGAAAGCCCAGCTGGAGCCAAAGCAGCCGTTGGCCTGATCCATCCTGCCTGAGACAGAAGGACCCTCACCTTGTCCCAAGGACATGGGCCAGTCAGTGACAGTGAGGATGGGGAATGGGATATTGGGGTTGGGTCAGTGCCACTTGGCCAGACCCTGCTTCTCCCAGCATTGATCTGGGCCAGGACAGCTCCCTGGTGCTGCTTCTGGTGGACATTTGTTCAACTGACAACAGTCTGAGCCCAAGGGACACTGGGGTGGGCACTGGGGTGGAGCACTGGTGTGCGGATTCCTTCCAGGATGGCCAGTGTCCACTTTGCACTGGGGAGCCAAGAGCTGGACACACCCGCAAGGATCATCTCACTCCAGGCGCTGTCAAGGCTTGGCCAACAGCAGCCTTGCATGCAGTCAGCTGCCTTTGCCCCAGGGTACTTGGGCAGCTCCAAAATGGTCAGCCTGGAGTCCAGTGTGACCCTAGGTATCTGCACAGCTGCTTTACAGCTGGCTCTTGCCCAGCAACTCCAGGTGCAGGAGCTTGTTCTTCCCCAGTGCAGGACTTGGTTCATCCCCTGGCAGGACATTCCTGCCAGTCCCTTTCTCCAGCCCCACAAAGTCCCTCTGCTTGGCAGTAACACAACCCTGTGGCCCATGAGCCTCCACCCCTAGTTGCTGAGAGCCATCTGCCATCTCTGTGAGGGGCCACTCNCTGCCTTTGCCCCAGGGTACTTGGGCAGCTCCAAAATGGTCAGCCTGGAGTCCAGTGTGACCCTAGGTATCTGCACAGCTGCTTTACAGCTGGCTCTTGCCCAGCAACTCCAGGTGCAGGAGCTTGTTCTTCCCCAGTGCAGGACTTGGTTCATCCCCTGGCAGGACATTCCTGCCAGTCCCTTTCTCCAGCCCCACAAAGTCCCTCTGCTTGGCAGTAACACAACCCTGTGGCCCATGAGCCTCCACCCCTAGTTGCTGAGAGCCATCTGCCACCTCTGTGAGGGGACACTCAGGCTCATCATCTCCATCCCTGAATGGAAACAGGACTGGCAGAGGACAGCACAGGGGGCGCAGACATGCACCTGGATAATATGTAACTCCCAAGTTGACAGCTCCTCCCCTGTCCCTTTAATTTGGAAGTTGTTTTGTACTTTGCACATGCCTAAAGCATTCAAGAAACAACTGAGAGAATGATCAGGGGAGAAAATGGCTGAAAACGTGAAANGGCAGTAACACAACCCTGTGGCCCATGAGCCTCCACCCCTAGTTGCTGAGAGCCATCTGCCACCTCTGTGAGGGGACACTCAGGCTCATCATCTCCATCCCTGAATGGAAACAGGACTGGCAGAGGACAGCACAGGGGGCGCAGACATGCACCTGGATAATATGTAACTCCCAAGTTGACAGCTCCTCCCCTGTCCCTTTAATTTGGAAGTTGTTTTGTACTTTGCACATGCCTAAAGCATTCAAGAAACAACTGAGAGAATGATCAGGGGAGAAAATGGCTGAAAACGTGAAAAGGGCAAGAAATATGAGGGGAAAATGGTGAGAAACATGAGTGAAAAAAGAAGAGAAACACGAGGGGAGAAAAGGGCAGGAAACATGAAAAAAGGGTGGGTAATGTGAGGGGAAAAGAGCAAGAAATGGGACTGAAGAAAGGATAGAAACCTGGCTAATCCTGTGTCTGGCTTTGGTGTTTCACAACAGTCACCGAGGCCTTGTCTGTGTGTTGCCAGCCCTTCATCAGGTCACTCTATCTGGGGCAGGTATCTCCAGGCACCTAGGACAAGAGACTTCATTGCGTAACACCTCGAACCTCCCTGGGAGGCTACAGGACAAAGTCCCCCAGGCTCTCCCCACCCTCCTGGTACTGCTGGCAAGCCCTTTGGGCTACCCTCATTCCTCCCACCATGTCACTTATTCTGCTTTCTCCCCTAGAGAGAAGGCTCAAGGCAGATTCCCTCTGCTCAGCATCCATCAGCCCTCATCCAGGCACTACCTCCTCTTTGTGGTCCCAGAGACTGCTTGACAAACTAGAGAGGCTCAGGGGAGGGAAGGAGAAATTTGAGGGCTGGGGCTGCTTTAGCATGGAGCCCAGAAAACATCGGGGCACCTCCCAGAACACCCTGGTGCCTCTGTGGAAGGAATCCAAGGGATGGAGACAGGCTCTTCTCACCATTGCCTGGTGGGTGACTGAGAGACACTGGCATCTCCTGAAACTAGGGATGTTCNCATCCTCATTGCTGCCTCCTGCTCCTCCTCTTCTCCCTCCACCGCTGCCTCCTTCCCATCACTCAGCACCCACAGCTGGTCCAGGGCCAGGCCCCATCTGCAGAGAGGAAGCACTGAGTTGGGGGTGGCCTACCTAGCATCCTCCAGGGCACAGCCATGACACCCCCCCGGCTGTGTTGGGGTGGAAACTGATGCATCCAGCACCAAGGTGCTGGGGCCTGGGGCTTATGCCAGAGTGTCTCTACCCTGGCCCCAGGGCCAATGATGGGGTCTCTGGGGCATCTGGGCTCTGAGAGACATAGTGCATCTTGGCCTCCTGGAGGACAAGGCGGCACCTCTTGTTCCTCTTACAAATGTTAGATCCATGTCTGTGCTCAGCACCACCTTGGTGTCACCAACAGCCTTCCTGCAGTGCAGAGAGTGGCGGGCGTGAGAAAGGTGGCTGCTTTTGTGGGACCTGGCCATGCCCTCGCATCCTTGAGCTGTGGGAAAGCCCAGCTGGAGCCAAAGCAGCCGTTGGCCTGATCCATCCTGCCTGAGACAGAAGGACCCTCACCTTGTCCCAAGGACATGGGCCAGTCAGTGACAGTGAGGATGGGGAATGGGATATTGGGGTTGGGTCAGTGCCACTTGGCCAGACCCTGCTTCTCCCAGCATTGATCTGGGCCAGGACAGCTCCCTGGTGCTGCTTCTGGTGGACATTTGTTCAACTGACAACAGTCTGAGCCCAAGGGACACTGGGGTGGGCACTGGGGTGGAGCACTGGTGTGCGGATTCCTTCCAGGATGGCCAGTGTCCACTTTGCACTGGGGAGCCAAGAGCTGGACACACCCGCAAGGATCATCTCACTCCAGGCGCTGTCAAGGCTTGGCCAACAGCAGCCTTGCATGCAGTCAGCTGCCTTTGCCCCAGGGTACTTGGGCAGCTCCAAAATGGTCAGCCTGGAGTCCAGTGTGACCCTAGGTATCTGCACAGCTGCTTTACAGCTGGCTCTTGCCCAGCAACTCCAGGTGCAGGAGCTTGTTCTTCCCCAGTGCAGGACTTGGTTCATCCCCTGGCAGGACATTCCTGCCAGTCCCTTTCTCCAGCCCCACAAAGTCCCTCTGCTTGGCAGTAACACAACCCTGTGGCCCATGAGCCTCCACCCCTAGTTGCTGAGAGCCATCTGCCACCTCTGTGAGGGGACACTCAGGCTCATCATCTCCATCCCTGAATGGAAACAGGACTGGCAGAGGACAGCACAGGGGGCGCAGACATGCACCTGGATAATATGTAACTCCCAAGTTGACAGCTCCTCCCCTGTCCCTTTAATTTGGAAGTTGTTTTGTACTTTGCACATGCCTAAAGCATTCAAGAAACAACTGAGAGAATGATCAGGGGAGAAAATGGCTGAAAACGTGAAAAGGGCAAGAAATATGAGGGGAAAATGGTGAGAAACATGAGTGAAAAAAGAAGAGAAACACGAGGGGAGAAAAGGGCAGGAAACATGAAAAAAGGGTGGGTAATGTGAGGGGAAAAGAGCAAGAAATGGGACTGAAGAAAGGATAGAAACCTGGCTAATCCTGTGTCTGGCTTTGGTGTTTCACAACAGTCACCGAGGCCTTGTCTGTGTGTTGCCAGCCCTTCATCAGGTCACTCTATCTGGGGCAGGTATCTCCAGGCACCTAGGACAAGAGACTTCATTGCGTAACACCTCGAACCTCCCTGGGAGGCTACAGGACAAAGTCCCCCAGGCTCTCCCCACCCTCCTGGTACTGCTGGCAAGCCCTTTGGGCTACCCTCATTCCTCCCACCATGTCACTTATTCTGCTTTCTCCCCTAGAGAGAAGGCTCAAGGCAGATTCCCTCTGCTCAGCATCCATCAGCCCTCATCCAGGCACTACATCCTCTTTGTGGTCCCAGAGACTGCTTGACAAACTAGAGAGGCTCAGGGGAGGGAAGGAGAAATTTGAGGGCTGGGGCTGCTTTAGCATGGAGCCCAGAAAACATCGGGGCACCTCCCAGAACACCCTGGTGCCTCTGTGGAAGGAATCCAAGGGATGGAGACAGGCTCTTCTCACCATTGCCTGGTNCCACCCTCCTGGTACTGCTGGCAAGCCCTTTGGGCTACCCTCATTCCTCCCACCATGTCACTTATTCTGCTTTCTCCCCTAGAGAGAAGGCTCAAGGCAGATTCCCTCTGCTCAGCATCCATCAGCCCTCATCCAGGCACTACATCCTCTTTGTGGTCCCAGAGACTGCTTGACAAACTAGAGAGGCTCAGGGGAGGGAAGGAGAAATTTGAGGGCTGGGGCTGCTTTAGCATGGAGCCCAGAAAACATCGGGGCACCTCCCAGAACACCCTGGTGCCTCTGTGGAAGGAATCCAAGGGATGGAGACAGGCTCTTCTCACCATTGCCTGGTGGGTGACTGAGAGACACTGGCATCTCCTGAAACTAGGGATGTTCAGGTTGAAGATAAGCAATCAAATTCCCTGTGAGATCATGAAGCACTGGAGTGGGCTGCCCAGAGAGGTTGTGAGAACCTGATGGGATGCTGGCTGAAGTCCTGAAAGCATTGCCAGCGGGAAATGTGGCAAAGATTTCCAAAGGTGCAACAGCTTCCAGAATGGGATACACCTATATTCACCATCATCAGTGATTGTGTGAAAGTGGTTATGTCAGCCTTGAGAATAAAGATTGTAGGCCTGAGAAGGTACATCTTGGCCAGACCACAGAGTTGGAATGCATTCAAGGAGAAGCAACTGTCTTTAGGGAAGCTCGTGACTATAAAAAGCTAATTTGAGGAATGGGATGTTCCCCAACCAACCACTAAAGATCCCCAAGAGACCCCATACTCTAATGTAACTAGGTTTTGAGAAGTGATTTAAATATATAAAACAATCTGTGGCAATACTCGGCATACGAGTTTTGAGGAATGGAATGAATGTCTTAGTGCCATAGATTTAAGCTAGTGTATTAGTTGGCTGGGTGTGTGCATGTTGGGACTGATCCCACACACAGCCAATGCTGAAATAAATACTGCCTGCTTTCTAATACTGAAATTGCAATGTGAGAGTTTTGTTTTCCTGATGTTTGCAGAGGGGTGAGCAGAAGTGCTGCCTGGGGCTGTGGTGCCGGAGCCCTGGGCTGGGCTTTTCTAGGGGACACAGCTCTGTGCTGAAGGTGGCTCAAGTGTGGACAGAAACGCAGCCCACCAAAACCCCTTCCTTTTCCCACAAGGTGACATACCATGTTCCAAAGCACCACCCAGCTCTGGTAGGACAAAGCGCCTGCAGTACAGTGGGTGCAGTCCTCTGCACACATGGGGCTCTCTGGCTCAGCAGCAGCAGCAGCAGCAGCAGCAGCAGCCCCTTTCAATCCACTCTTGCCTCAGTTTACCCAAGAAGCCACGAGCCCTTGTGAATCAGCATGGCCAGTCCTGTGCCCAGGCTGCATTAGCTCCTGCTGGTGGGCAAACTCTGGCAGTTCGACTGCTTCTAAAAAGTAATAAAGGCAGAAGTACAGGCATACATACCGAGAAGCCATAGGAATGTCCAATAAATGTGCAAATACATGCGGGAGGATTGTTTGGAATTATTACAGCTGTCATGCCAATAGTGCCATCTCTGCAACAGTCAGTTTAGGAATGTTTTCTCTAGTGATAGCTCTGAGCAGGACTCAGAATAAAATGTCTGTAGAACCTTAACTCATTTGGAAGATTCCTTTCCTTCTCCCCCTGTGAATAAGCTTGATCTTTACTTCTGAACTGTCAGTTGTTTCTTAAAGATCAAAAGTCACAGTTATTGGTTCTTTGGTATGGTTTGGAACTGGGGAAGGATATTCTTTCTTCACCAACTCCAGACTGCACTGCCTTTGGAATATGGCCCACTCGCCGGTTTATGCCCATCCGTGGTACTCCTAGATGAGGAAGAAAGTGCAATTGCCTTTCCAGCCAAAACCCAGTGAAGGGTGGGGTAGCCAAAACATCCTGTGCAGGTACAGGCTTTCAGCTGGGACTACAGAGCATTTGGGTTCCTGCCAATTGGATTTGTATCACTCATTGCAATCTCTTTGCCTGGATGAGAGTCTTACTCACCTAAAAAAGCACAAAGATCAGTGAGAGTGCTCTGAAAGGGCTCGTCTGATGCAAAGCTACCAATTCAACGTGAGACTGGGCCCAGCCTCAGCCAGGACTGAGCTCCAGCAGTGTCTGGCAGAGCACAGAACAGCCTCACCATCCACAGAGCCAGGCTGAAAGGCGGCACCTAGAACTGCAAGTGGCAGCAGACTGGCCCTGGGTGCTTTCCTCTTCCTGGAACCAGACTACTCCTCCCATATCAGAGCTGAATGGGCAGCAGGACAAATGCAGCCTGGTGGGATTGTGTCTTGAGTCTGCACAGAAGTACAGAAAGGCAAAACAGAGCAGTGTCATGGTGTCACTGCTGAGGATGCCTGCTTTGGGGATGTGCCTGAAGGTTGTGCTTGACTAGTCAGTGGATTTGGAAGGGAACAGAATAGCTTCAGTATGCAATTTGTGCTTTATTTATTAATTTCTGACAGACAGACACAATGTGGCTTCACTCAGCAAAAGCACTTGCCTGGCGTTATCTGTTGCTGGATTTCAGGAGTATAACTCATGCAAGACCTTCAAAACAAACAGCAACAGAAGCAACTTCCACCCATTGACCAAAAAAACTCTGTAGTAAAACATATTTCTGCTGTAGATCTTGATGTTTTGGGCTAGTCCTGCAACGGCTTAAATAGCCTTTAAAGTACTGTCTTCTTGTGTTGCCAGCAAGTATGAATGATGCTTGGGCTGTTCTTGAATCGGGCCCTGAGCTCCAGGTAGCCTGTAGCAAATACTGACCACAAGCTTCCCTTTGTTGCCTCCGTCTTTGATTCTTACTCACAGATTTCAACCTGCTTGTGGCCACTCACCAGAGGCAGCTCTTCACACTGTGCCCATCTCTCAACATCTCCGCTTTGTCTCGGTTTGTCAGGTGACCAACCTCATCAAGAACTGGGCCAATGTTACCTCTGATCCTCCTTCTGCTGCCTTTTGATATGGGGGCGTTTAACTGTTGCTCTAGAAAAAAACTGCAGCTAGCAAACCAGTGAGCAAGTCCTTACAGAGGAGTCTGCTGATGTCTGCACTTCAACTGAGCAAGGTGCTGCGTTTGCCATGTGCTGAGGGACCAAGAGCTAAGAAGCAAACCTAAAAGCATTTTTAAACACAGTATTTCAGTAAGAGGCACTTCACAAGCATTCTCTAGAAAGCTCCTGACAAGCAATGCAGACAAACACCACACGTTGAGACTGGGAAGTGATAAGCAAGTTACACACTGTAACAAATTATACAAGATCATGGAGAGAAGCAACTCCAGGGCTGGGAGCTGGATCCTAAGCTCCATCCTGAGCTGACCTTGTTACTTAAAAAAAACATTTTCATATGCATTATTTCTTGCAGGTAAGTAGTGTTCCACAACAGTAATCTCCACCTAAGAAAACTATGGTTTAAAGCCCTTAATAACAAGCATATCCTGGTTGTCTGGTCTCATACTGTCTGCCTTCCCCTGGTGGGAAAAAAAAGGGTACTTAAAAACAACTTTTAAGACCTACCTGCAACTGAGTATCACTTGGCCTCCTCCTCTTTAGAGGTGAAACCTAATGGATGAGTATGTTGGACCTAGAGCAGCAAGCTACTATCCAAATTATTTACCACAATTCACTGCTTTTCCTGGGACAGGCCACTTCATTTGCAATTGCCAGCAAACCTAGGGCTTGTTTGAGAACAGTCCCCAGGGGACAAGAGCTTATGCACTAGCCAACTGCACCACCTACCGTCACTCTGAAGTATCTTCAGAGCCCTCTTTTTCCTGACACCGATGCTGATATTCCCTCATGGTGGATGGTTCTCCCTCCCTGTACCACTCCTACTCATTTGGTGCCTCACCACTGATAGTCCAAACAATTCAACACTTTGGACATGTTCAGAGTTCAAGGAACTTCTCACCTTAAAAAAATGTACTATTGGTGTTCACAGGCATGTAACAGAGCTTTTAAAATGGAAGCTGAAAAAATCTCTCAGTAGAAATTAAACCCATGATGTGTTTGTAGGTGTTGTGATGATGCAGCAGAAATTAAACCAACTCAATAGTGGGGAAAAAATGCAATCAAGCAAATATTGAAAAACATCATTTCAACAAATAAGCAGTTTGAGGCTACAAAATATTTAATAAAAAAATACAGACTGTGGCAAAACAGCTTTCCAGCTTCACTTATTTTCAGAAATATGTTCCTAAGGAGCAGCACACCNCTGAGGAGGCAGCACACCTCAGCATTTTATCAGGAGCCACTGGCAAAGCTCTTACCTACTGTCTTGAGGAATATGTCTGGAGGTGTCCTGAACCACAACTGCTCAGATAAGCTTTGTTCATGCATGAACTAAGTTTGCAAGCCTGTGGCTGTCCTCCATAACCCTATTTATGTTCCCTCCATCCTGACCCTAGTGTTTATGGACAATGGCCTAGCTTGCAGGAACTTCATTTACTCTAAAGCAGAGTAAATTGATCCTGGCTGACAATCCCCAAGCTGGGATTTTTACTATTGCTAAGGGTGATGGGCCATTTCTCCCACTGGCTGTCACTGAGACAAGGATTCTGCTGAATTGCCTGTTGTTTCTGCCCTGAATTTTTTCAGACAGATTCATCTCCTTGCCCTTCCTTCTGCTTTAGTTTTCACTTCAGGTATGCACAGCCATTATCAGACAGGTGGAGTATCTCTAAGAATTCTGGTGTAGAGCTGGAGTTCTTCCACAGACTTGATGATATTGCTGGTGTCATCACATGAAATGGCCACCCACTTCTTTAAGAGCTTAAGGCACTCTGCAAAATTGTAGGATATGGCTACAGACACCAGATCAACAGCTTCAGGGATAAACAGTCCACCTCTAAATAACAGTACAGGAAAAAGGACAGATCAGTAGTCCAAGTCTTTGCATCATAACAGCAGCAAGTCAAGTCATTCACCACAGCTGGGACAGATCCAATACTTGGGGACGCAAAGACTTACGTGACCAGGATATGATCTCTTCTCCACACAAGTGACTTGAACCAGCCAATGGCCTTGGGGAATGTAAATTCCTTGGGTGGACTGTCCCTTTTGTGATCTAGCTGCAGAAGCGCTATTTGGGCTGGTTAACCAAACATTACACCCCTGTTCCCACACAGTGCCAACTCCTGTCCTTGGAGTGAACAGGGCCCCCTAATCCTGTACAAGGCAACACTGTCCCACATTCCTTTGTGGGACTAGACCTGGAAGTACCATTTAAACCAACAGGGACTTCATGGCTCCCTTGTAGGCACCGTCTCCAGAAACACCCTCTTAGGCAATAACAGCCTTACAAGGACCCAGTGAGTCTTGGCAGAGGTAAAACCAAGGGTTTGTGTATGAAAGTCACTACACAGTAGTCTGACCTGTGGGAATATCCTATGCAGACACGAAAAATTAAGGAGGGTCTCAGAAGAACGAAAAGCTCTTGGTTTAACCCAAGTACAACCACAACCACAGATCAAAAATACACCAGCCTTGCAGTACAGTGTATTAACAACTAAGAAGAAGCCAAATAAACCAAGACAAATAGTGGTAGGGAAGAAAAAGAAACTAAAGAAAGTATGAAGACTACGTTAAATGATAAAGCCAGTTGTACTGGTAATTATTTTTTATTTTTTTTTAAGAAATACAAATCTGCTAACAGTGCTAAGTTAGTGAACTATTAAAGTACCATTTGGCTGCAGGCCTCTGAAAGACTGTTTCAAAGTCTGAGTCACCTTTTAAAGGTGAAACATAATTGAAACTGGAAACATCACTGGACTGATCCAAACTCAAAAAGCTCATGCTCCTTTCCATCGTCTACTTAAATTTAAATTAATTTAAAATAATT